>JACXVO010045213.1:2021-12053 GCA_015501135.1 Hapalochlaena maculosa
CAGGACGTAGGATGCGTGATTTTTTAACCTGGGGCATGTGTGATGGTGTCCCGAAGAATAACCCCTCCTCGAACTCTTGTGTTGTCCCCTCTGTGCACGGTCTATCGTGGCAATCAAAAAGAAACATTGCCTGCATAAGATATGATGGTAAATCAAAGTGTAGAATTTTATTTGCGTATTTATATATAGATGGAGTAAAAGCCACAAAGGTCACATACTATTAGTGAACAAACTGAAATCTTTCACGTTTCGACTTAAATGTCTCTTTTATGAAATTCCCTTTAAAAGTATACACAACTTGCAATTTCTTATTCATATGAAAACAGTAACATGTACTTTTCTACGCTATGCTTAAATTGTAAAAACATGGAATTAAGGACACGCATCAAAAATCAATGCAAATTATTATTTGTTGAAAGTAAAATAAATTTTCATTAAAATTTGATTTGTGAAAATAAGTATGAACGGAAAAAAAATTAAATTTGCGGTGAAAAGTTGCGGTTGATATTTCTTGAGTTGAAAATGGAGTTTAAAATTTGTTATTCTGTTAACTACAAACAATCCGCGTGAAATTACGACCGACAACCAAAACAATCCGAAAGAGACATTTGATAGTAACGGTGTGTCCGCAGAAAAATTAAATTAACATGACATACGTGTTTAAGACGCGTTTGTTCATTGATTCGAACAGAAATGTTTCACTTCGTATTAAATTTCAAAATTGTATTCATCCTGCTCATACAGTGTCAACATTGAATTTATAGCACTAACAGAAACATTTCTTAGTTATATTTCTTATTCTTATTGTTCGAAATATTCTTGATTTTATTCTAAGCAATTATTTCAAAAACGGTTCACGTTTGTTCTGTCCCACCTAATTAATGAGTGGTCTCATGGTAAGTAGATTGTCTACCAGCCACATGGTCCAGGGTTCAGTCCCACTGCACGGCACCTTGGGAAAGTGTCTTCTGCTATAGCCGGGGCCGACCAAAGACTTGTGAGTGGATTGGGTAGACGGAAACTGGAAGTAGCCCGTTGTATATATGTATATATATATGGGAAAGAGACTATTATAATGGTGTCTATATAATAGCCAAGTTTTATAAAAACTGGACTATTTATAATTCGATTGTGTTACCTGAGGAGTTCACATGTTCGTTATTTAATTTGATACCTTTGAATTAAGTGAATAATTCTATAGCATTTCTCCTTATCATTTCGTTTTATGATTTGGTTTGCAAGATTTTTCCTGTGAGTTCCTAAGTTGCAGCGTATACTGTTGTGACAAGAGAGAGTCATTCGCTTTTGTGCCTTGACATTTAACACACTCGTCTATAAAATGTCGACTTATTTCCTTTATAATTCTCTAAACTTTGCATCGCATCTTGCAACATTTTCAATAGTCTTGGCTTCCGTTCGATTACTACCGCATACGTTAAATACACAATTATTTCAAGTAAAGAACATTCTAACGAAAAAGTGTGTGCAACTTATGAACATCCACATAAATCCCACGTTTATGATTTTCATAATCCAACTTCTCCAAATCTGCAAAGAAGGGCCTTTTCTTGCGTTAACTTGAAATCATTACAATTCGTTGCAATTTTCTGAAAGAAATTATATTAAATATTGTTAGGGAGTTTGAATTGGGAGTTTTCACCGTTCATTTTAAACAATTTTTTTTTTAGGTTTTTGTTGCAGGGAAAGAATGTGGTATAATTGCAAACCACTAATTTATTCTTACAGAAATGTTTCGTATATTTTTTTCTTTGTGTGGATGAAACATGATATTGTTTCCACAATTTTTAAAATTATTGACATATAACACAGAGAATTCTGAATCCTTTGAGAGTTTCAGCTCCATGAAATTAGCTGACTTCGTAATAAATCTTGTTACCTGTTATTTGTGGATAGCGACATGAGATGGAATTAAAGAAATTGATGCAAATCGCAAAAGGTAAATTTGATAAAAACCTATACCAATTTCATTTTTCTCATTTTATTTTATACGTTAAGATGATTAAAATCAAATATTTCCCCATTCTACTTTTCTGTCGAAGTAGAAATGTGCAAATTTGAAAACAATATGGACAACCTACGATTGGTTGAATCCTCTAAACTTTGTTCAAAAATAAATATGTCCTCTTCGGAATATCCGATATGGATTTCCTTTGTTCAATGTCATTCGTCATTCTACATTACAGTAATGTAAGAGAACAACTGGCAGGATGTTACACCACATAGTCCAGTAAGAGAACTTTTCGCGGTTGTATATGTGTACATAGTCTTATCTTATGATGTATATATATTGGTTTCAATATATTGGACAAGTCCACGAAATTTGGATAAGAAGTAAGTCGATTACATCGGCCCTAGAATTCAACAAGTACTTATTTCATCGACACCTAACAATAAGAGGATCAAAAACACACTATGAACCCGGAACGTAAAAATGTATAAAATACCTCTAAAATTTTGCCCGGTGTACAGACAATTCTGTCATCTCGCCGTCTTACATTATACAGATATTAGGCCATACAATAAACTATGCCAGCATTTTTTCTGAATTAAGATAAACGAAGCTCATTTTATTCTAAAATATACTCTCCTTACTTATTTACAGTGTTTTTTCTTCTACCTGGTGGTCATACGTGACCCCTCTACTCAACTTCAGTGGTCCGTAATAAAAGGTTATAATTCAGAACTGTTCTAACTTCGTCTATAAAATTAATATTTTGCCGTCTAAATGATTTTGAAGACTGCTGAATAAATTATAGTCAGATGGGACTATGTCCGGCAAATATAGTTGATGGGGGTACGGATTACCATGCAAACTATTCCAACCTTTGGACCGTCATCATTTCAATATGAGGCGTATCATTATCCTGATAGAAGAACACCCTTTGTCTTGAAACCAAAGATGTTGATTTTTTTTTAGCGCTGAGCTAGACTTAAGCCGTCAAATTCCTTGCAATAGACCTCTTTGCTATCGTTTGGTTTGGCTTGTTCTTCTAGCGCAAGTGTCGCTGAATAGTTGAATGACAAAATCCAAACTTCTCTGCTTGTTTCTCAATATTTACGATGAATGACATTTTGATCCTAAAGTTTTTTCAGGGCGTTTTCGTCGAACACTGCATATCTTCTACGTCTCATTTCTGAGGATCTTCTGAAAAGATGATTTTTCCAACACGGAACTTCTGGAACCACCATTATTATTCACTTATGCGTCTTCTCCGATCCCCATATGCTACATCAATATTCCACGGACATTCCATTGTAACATTTCTTTTACTTAACTCGTAAAGTAGGTTGAATAGGCTCCTTTGCCACTTTCCTTTTCAAGACATGTATTAAGAATAGGCTGACTTGAGGTCGATATATATGGATGCTCCACTCATGCCCCTCCACACCCGCAAGTTTTCCCAGCAGACGTCTGCTGCATCACAAACCATATGACATGATACTTACACTTCAGTTCGCGGAAATTAAGAATCGGTCGAACGTTGATCTTTGTAGGCTGGACTACAGCCATTAGGTCCAATTGTCCATTTTTCTCCTTTCCTTCCCATGGCCTCAAGATACTCTCCTCTATCCAACGACCCACCTCTTTTTCAAATTCACTCCTGACCTCTCATTTGAGAGTGTTCTCGTAGTAGCTAACCCTGTTTCGCAGTGTTGGAGGTTCTCCCTTCCAGAAGTACTCTACAGTCCATCGCATGCAATAAAATTTCGCTTTGAAGTCTTCAACTTTGATGTCGCATAAATCGCCTCCTCCTCCTCCAACACTCACTTTGTTGCTCTCGCAGATTTCTTCTGGTGTCTTGTTTCCATAACATGCAGCACATTGGTTGCCGAATTCCATGCCCTTCTTCCGTTCTGTCACACCGCCCAGCCGGTCAATAACGTCCATTTTCACCACTATATCAATACCGTCCACTATTCTTTCGACCACAATCCCTTGGATTTCCACCGCAGACCCTTGTACAATCAACCGTTCCCTGGTCTCACCTGTACACCTAACTTATCTGCCATCAACCGCACTCAAGTGCGGGTATTCACTCCAACTTGTCGTCATTCTTTCTGTCACCAAATTCGTTGCGCAACCAGTATCCACGAGAGCTCGAGCCTCTTTCAACCCCACTTGAGCGTTAATCACCGTCAGCGACGACAAATGCGGCTCTCACCGTCTAACAGGTTAGCTTGCGGCGCAGTAGCTACCCTCTATTCGTTTTCATGTTTGCATTTCTTGGCCACGTTCCCGGGCTGGTTACACCAATTGCGCACCATTTCCGGTTTCAACTCCGGGCAGTTTCTGACCATATGACTTCCCCGACCGCTGAAACACGGTTCTTTCCGTGCTTGCGCCCCTTATCTTACCGCGCTTTTTCTCCCTTCTTCTACCGTCCGTCTCTTTGATATCTTTTTTTTCCGTCATCGTATACACCATTAACTTGCTCACCGACATGGCAGTGATACAAGGTAACTAGTGCAGACATTTGGAAAAGTGGTCGGGAAATTCAGTCACAGAGGTAAACTTCACGACTCTTAGTAGTGATACCCCGGAAATCCCCGAGTCTCCTAATTTCGCTCACAAAACCGTAAATTTGTTATCTTGTCCACTTCACGTCCCCGAGTTTGGTATAGGCAACGAAGAGGGTTTCCGTATATGCAAACATTAGATACTCTTCGATTTTTTCAATTCTTAGTTGATCGTTATCTGATATTTCTAGGTAGAGGTTCAGCGCGCTTACTTCTAAGTACAGTTGCAAGAGACTAGCAACGTCCTCTATCCCCCTGCAATTTCGCCACCAACTTTACTTTTTTAATCCAGGCCACCACGTCGCCATGACCAGAGAATGACCTTAACATGTCACTACCTATTTTAATTCTCAATGTAATAATTAGAAACTATATATATATGTGTGTGTGTGTGTGTGTGTGTGTGTGTGTGTGTGTGAGAAGGAAATATAGAAAAATGTAAAGCACGGCTTTCTTACCCATTATGTGGTCCTAACGTTTAGTCAATTCTGCCGAGTACTCCGACCCAGATCGAGTAATATATGGACAACGTTCGGCATAGTCTTCATAAATGTAGCATTTGGGTCCGTGTTCTACATATCAGAATTAGTGAAGGAAGAACCACATTTATACTTAAATCAATTTTTACTCGACAGGGTGAGAAAAAATCGAATAAGCTAGGATACTGAGGAGAATTTTATAAATCTCTCACGAATTACTTTTGGAGGATTAACGGGCATCATTGGTATTGTATACGAGTCACTGATATCGACATGAGCGTCATTGACTCTGAAGTGTACGTTGTTAGTGAAAGGCTTCTAAACGATAATGAATATATACTTTCTTAGTTTCGGCTCAAGACTAACATTTTTAGGAAGGACCCAAGTACACAGCTGGTAATTAATTTCTCAAAATCCCAAAGAATGAAGGGCAAATCAAACTATGCAGAATTTGAACCCAAAATGTAACATCATACAAATTAATGCTAAATACTTTGCCGGGCGTGCTAACGTTTCTTATTTCTTTATTACTTACAAGGGGAAAACAAGAGGGAAAGAGCCATTTGATTAAATTGACTCCACTACACAAATGACATTTAATATTTTGCGTGCTAATATTTTCGCCAGCTTGCCGCTTTCGAAAATGATTATATTGTTCAACATCTAGTGTTAGGCGGAAAGACTGAGCGGCAGAATAATTTTATAGTTCTACTTTGGTGTTTTATTTATAATGTGTGTATCACTTGGTTTATTCGATTTCCTTAAAACCATGCGTTTCCCTCTCTTTTCAGTTGAACAGTTATTAACGAAATTTAGTTAATCAATCTGTATAACAATGTAATTAAAAACATGGTAACATAATTTGAATACGTTGAAGCAGTTCTCCGTATTCATCCCTTTCTTTATTTTCAAAAAGATATTAACACATGTGTTGCAGATGATCTATATGACGAACATACAGTTTCTTTTTCGCTCTAAGTAACGATATCCAGAAGACTACATGTGCGATTTGAAGAAGCTTTGCGGGGTATGTTCCACCAATATTCTTTGTCGTTCATTTTTGTATTCTATAACGACGATTTTCACTAAGTTGTTTGTTCTTTTTACCGGCCGATATCTCTCTTTTGGTGTGAGGAAATCACGTTGCACTGGAATGCATTATATTCATGAAATTTCAAAATTCAGGGCAGTTTCTGATAACACATTTGGTGTCTTTTACAGATATGTGACATAAGCTATTGTTATATGGTTGCATCGTAGGTATTAAATGGTCTCACTATCGCATTTGTTCATCAGATACTTGGTAGCGATTTCCAGTTCAGAATTTACTTACTTGTTCTCTTCGAAGAGTCAAGGGAGTTCGAGAAAGTTTGTATTTCTTCTTGTTATTAATGTCGTTTTCAAGTCTTCAAGATATTTATGCATCCATAGTATATTATTTTTTGCTGATGTTCGAATCGTTAGACATCTAGATCGTTAATCAATATTTGGAGATTGTATTAGAAGTCGCCAGAGAAACTGCTTTCATACGAGCTCCCTACAAATTTGTAGCAAATGGTACATTTCACTTTGCAGAACTGGGCTAATGAATATATGCCGTTTTTCAACATTTATTTATGAGTTTCTGTCTCTAAGAGATTCTAAAAATAGCAATTGTAGGTGAGCGCTACTGCTTCTGGTGGGTGTTGAGATGACGGTATAGAAAAACGAACCATTGTGAGCAAGTCTGTGGATCGGATGACATGTGTCAATTTCAATTGTTATACTATTATGTACCTAATTGTATATTGTATTAATTATCAAATAGTATATATAAATAAGTACAATGTCGTGTTTTTGTTTAAACATAAAAAAAGATGTGTTACGGTATTATATGGCCATGATGAGTCAGTGTTCCAAAAAGTTTCAGAAACCCTGATCTTAACGATACTCAAAAGCTCCCTGTACTATTTAAGATCTATAAAACATTTAAATACTTTAATGTAAAACAAGTTGATATTTCAATGTATCTATGGAAGTGTCCAGTCGATTGCACGATCTTGCAGGTTTTCATGCCTGTGGTGAAGATTTTCACTGCAGACCAAGCACGTATTCTAAATATTGATTTCATCACTGAAACTCTAGATGAATTACTGTAATAGGAGAGCGCTACCTAATTCTACGTCTGGTGTAATACTTTCAGTATTAAAGGGTTTTGTAGGTATGTGTGGTGATGATTTTCAAGGTGGATTGCTCATACAATTATATTGTGAGATTGTGAAACGGTTTTCAGCTGTCACGTTCGGTATATAAGGGATCTTAACAGACTATGGGCATGTGTTTAGTGTTTCAAGGTAGCTCGCAATTTCCCTATCTGTGTCGAAATTCTTAGAAGATAACATAGACAGTTATGTCTATTTTATTTATGGTCATTATATGATATTAAAAATGTTAGTTGATTATTTAAAGTTTTGGTATTGCTTGCGGTGAGGGTAGTATATAACTGATATGATATCGGTGGAAACCTGCAAGTAGATGACGGTTTCAGTGTTACCTTCAAATAAGTTTGAGAGGTTGTAATTCATAAATAATTTTCTAAGGATATTGCGGGTTTGTTGTATTTGGGATGCATTAGAACGTTCCACCTTGAGTAGTTAGTTATCCGTATAAAGTCCACTAACATTGTCATGAAACTGTGTCGTAATAATGTAGAAAATGTAGTTTCGAACAAGATCCATAAATTGAGAAGATCATTCGAAGCTATAATTACATTGAAATTGTTAAGAATACATTTTTGTGTTCATAACTCGCCCTCAATTTCGATGACGTTACTGCATATGGATAATTATATCAATATCCGTTTTGATTAGACTGTGTAACATAAAATCATTTAATGTTTTTTTGAGTGAATTTTCTGGGTTGTTTATCTTTTATTAGATTGTTAGTATGAAGATAAAGCGTATATTCCATCTTGTTAATCGTTATTAAGGAAATGACACGGATTTTAAAAATAAATAACAAAAATAATTGTATAAAATATTAATCATAAATAAAATGTAGCATACTACCTATTCGATATGACTTGTACTGTGAAGAGGCTGGGTTTCTCGAACCGAAACCCAGACGTATTCGCACACCATACGCTCATTATACTGACCCTGGTAGCACTTCTCAAATTCCAACCACATTTTGGTGGAAGCGCGCACCATGATCTTCGGAGAAGTCTCCCATACTGGATTTAAATAAATGCAAATCGAAGTGCATCATCTGCAATTTCAGAGACATTCTACAACCCATATCTTTATAAGGCTTCAGAAGATTGTCAACCAGTTCGCAGTAGTGTTTTCCTTATTGTTACAAAAAAAAGTCCGGAAAAAACGCAACCAAGCTGCGCCAGGCACCTTTCTCCGGTGCCAATAACTTTCCGGAGAATTTCGAGTCCTGCATTAACCTTTTAATTAGCCCTTATTTTGTACTTCGACAACTTCGGATATACCGCATCCAAATGCTTACAGGCAGTGAATTCCTGATCACGAGTAGTTTATAAGCTCCAGTTTGATGTGGAAGTGTGATATCGAGATGTCAGTCGGCTCAACCAGTGTTTGCTTGATGTTCTACATGCCAATTACAAAGTCCTTTATTGTTGGCCAGTCTTTCGTTTCATAATGTCTCGCTGTAGCTCGGCTATCCAAATTACACACGTAACAGCGATATTTTGTGAAACCGCCTTGCAAACCTGTCAAAAAAGCAATCATCTTCAATCACTTCCCAATCATGCTATTTATATTCCACTAGATGCAGAAGGTTGTTCACCTGTTCATAGACTTCTATTAGGTGAACACAGGGGGCACTTGTTACCATTGTGAAACGAACTCACTTCAAGTTTCTAGTTAGGCTGTACACGAACAGTTGCCAGTCACTGACATCAGACAAGAATTGAATTTCTTCAAACAAGCCGTTATGTCGTTAAAATAACACATTTTCTCATCCAGTGTGAACTAGTGAGAGAATACGTCATGATGTTGTCTCTGTATTGTTCCCCGGCATCTCTCATCCAACAAGTTCTACTGATTCAACCAGGATGTCTGTAATTCTGATTTTGATTTCGTAAGTCCGAGGTCCCTGTGCGGAATAAGCTGAGTATCATCCACAATAATGACATAGTCGTGGGCATAATCTGTTTCACTGCTGGCACTGGTGCAAGTATCTCTTGTGATCACCAAAGGATGGTTGGGAGCTGGAAGCTCATCACAACGAAGATATGGTGGATGATACGGGGCGTCGAACACATCCATCTTCTTTCCCTTGCAGCAACCGGTCATTACCACCATATCAAATTAGAAATTGTTTGTGTGATCTGTTGATTCTTGGCAGATACTTGGCAGGCCAAACTTCAGTTTTCGCTTCACTCCTCTGTACCCCGACTCCAGAGTGCACCGACACACTTCTGAGACAAACAGAAGAACCTCCCTTCAACGATGGTGCACTTGACTGACTTGATATTCCGAAAAACTCCGCAAACGTAGCAGTAGTTATTAAGATTACGGTTGCAGAAACGTCGAGGAGAAGTCATCATGAGACAATATCAGTAAAGAAAAGAACAAATATAAATACGTCGAGTTAAAGGGAAAGAACAGGAAAGAAACAATGTATATTAAATTACTACTTGAATGAATCATACACATCATACTTGAATAACCTACGTGAATAAATCATTTTATTTTTATCAAAATAATAAATCACATGATTATCAACAGTATGCTATATTTTACATCTGACTAGCATGTCTCTGAACTTAAAAACATTCGCTGTCATTTCCATAACGATTACCGAGATGAAAGATGTGCTTTTTACTTCGTTCTTACGACCTAATAAAATATAAATAACCCTAAATTTCAATAAATCAAAATGTTTTTTGCTTTGTGTTATTAGTGCTTTATTTATTAGCAAATATTTAAGCGTTATTTAGAAGACGCAGTCTAAATTTTGGACAGATCTATGCTAATGACATTTACGAGAAAATAATTTGTTCCTT
>JACXVO010045213.1:384336-396016 GCA_015501135.1 Hapalochlaena maculosa
TAATAATAATAATAATAATAATAATAATAATAACAACAGCAACAATAATATCATCAGAAATAAGAACACAGATTCGAAATATCACAGAGATTCCTCGTGAAACAGAGGAGAACTTCAGCTGAAATATTGTGATAACGAAAAAAAATATCAGAATGTGGACACATCCCGTCCAATGTAAATAGTGTAAATAAACTATTCCAGGGTGGTCTAAGAATGTATTTGACAACATTTACAAAATGAATTTTATGCAGTATGGTCTCATATAGAGTTAGGGTTCTTGCCAAAGAAATGTTTGTCCAATTCTTTAGCTGAAACAGTATCTGAATCTTGTAGTGATGGTGGCCGACGATATCGACTACTTATTTATCTAAAATGCGCCATAAATGTTGAATAATATTGTGATCTTGAGATGTGATGTTCAAACTTACTAGAGTGTTCTCCGTGCCATTCGGTAGTAATTTTGGCTGTGTGAAATGCTGCATGTTCGTTTTGAAAGATTGAGCTTACCCCCGGAAACAGTTCCGCAACCAAAAGCTTTGAAGTCACAAAACTCGTACTAAGAAGATAATCAGAGAAGAAAATACCGAAAACTTTTCATTAAGGTAGGTAGAGCTGCGTAATACAGTGAATAAAGAACATCTTCTCATAAATAATAGTGAACGAACATATATTTATGTGTGAAATAGTTGACGTTTGACTGGACAAATTATATACCTGAAAGTTCAGGCAAAAGACAAATCCTTTAAGGTACGCAGTATCGATTTTATTATTATTTGCTTCTGTAAATAACTAAATTGGCTCGTTGGACCTAAAGATATCCCTATAACAGTCAAACCGAATGTGTTTTCGATGCGTATTAACTACATAAGTATGCAGAGTTTATAAAGATATTTTCATTTATAATCATTAACTTTCAAATTGATTTTAATCGTGGTTTGGGTTTAAACTGTCTTTTTCTCCATACAAGATGTCCTGTCGAATGTAATTAATTCCCCGTATAATTACTTAATTGTTGTTACGCTATTATATATGAAAATATGTCGTCGATTAGTTTTATTACGTATGCTAGCCACCGGCAAGAGAAGTGTAAAGAAACCCGCTATATATAGTTCTACGTAGATAAAAGAATGTCTATATAGGTATGCATCTGTTAATGTATGTTTGCATAAATATATATATAATTTATATATTGTTTGTTTGCGTATATATATATATATATATATATATATATATATATATATATATATATATATATACACGCAAACATAAATTCACAGATGCATACTTATATAGACTTTACTTTATCTACATAGAAATATATATGCCGACTTTCTTACGTTTCTCTTTGCCAAACAGAATAATAAACTTTATCAGCCAGATGCATGAGAAAAAAGCCACTTTGCCAAGATTATGCAGTGTGTCTGAACCCCAGAACTTATGGGAAGGAAAAGAAGACTGCTACCACATATATTAGACAATAGCAGTTATATGCTGCATAGTGAATTGCAAAGACATTTCCACAGGAATATAGCAAAACAGAACGTAAAATTCATAATAAAATCATTGCTATGTTTTAAAGTATGTAATAAAGTTATCGATTAAATGTTTTACATAGGAATACTGAATCATGCAAATGTCGATTCTATAACATATGTCGTTATCATTCACATCAAGAATAAACCTTTTCACCTGAGCAACACACACAACGAAGTTATGTCTTTTGTTTTAAAATGAAATAGAAGTACACTGAGGAAGTATCGTATAAGTTTACATGACAAGAACGATTCTGAGAATATCAAGCAGATGGAATCACGTCGTTGAAATATTATGAAAACTTGAATATAAATTAAAGACAATAGTGTCAGTACATGATAGAAAAGTATAATCGAGCGCGGGATTGCTTAGTTTTGATAAGTTGGAGAGAGACGAAAGCTTTCTTGAAAGCTATTAATCATTTTTTTGTTTCCATAGTTTTAATTCTGAATGCGAATATTTCTCTCAATCGTTTCCTAAAAGTAAACTGCTATTTCCTACCAATTTTGATTTTCTGGAATAAAATCAATTTGAAACTGAATGATTATAAATCGATATTTATAATCAAGCCCAGATTTGACTTTCTGTATTAAGAAGTAAATACGTTTATTTGTCAATTGAATATTATCAATGGACCAGTCAAAATTACAGTAGATACTTTCACTTCTGTAAATAAAAGATACCCCTATGGTATGTGTTTATTGTAAACCAGAATGACAGATTAAATATAAAGCATCTACAGGGAGCGTGTAATTGTTGAAGCATATTATGAAATATGAACAGGTGAACTCTTGGGTACATTTATAAGATTCTAATCGCCCGAAAAAGATGGTGAATTGTGTGACAACTGTATTGTTCTATATATCAGATACATTCAAGTATTATAGCTTTTGCAAATCAACTGACTTTTGCTTCATTGACCGACTATCACCCCCTACCACATCACCACAAAAATAATAAGAATGTTATACGGTATTTGAAACCCTAAAGATATTGGATTAAAAGATAGTTATACCCCTCTGAACTCACTATATATATATAATTGCGTGTGTGTGCATGTGTGTGTATGTATATGTGTTTGTGTGTGTGTGTGTGTATCCCAATATGTCCCATCTCCCTTTATCTCCATATTCACTCACAAAGATTCAATCGGCCCGCTGCTATAAGTGCAAGATCTTGACCCAAGATTCCACCTAATGGGATGAAAATCATAAACAAGCTGTTAGGATGAAGGCGTTCTATAATATCACAACCTCAAATTCATGTAATCACGAATAGTGAAGCAAAGTTGATTGCACTCATCTATTTCAAATAAACGATTTGCTTGGTTCAAAATCAAGTTACATATATTATTATTAAATACTGTAAATAATTTAATCACGCACATTCAACTAACAAAATAATTAATTAACAAACTTTTAACAACAAATAAATTATAGGCTTCTATTAATTCTGGCGTGAAAGTAAATATTTTTTCAGAATATCTTCTTAAAACCCATTGCAAACTGAACCGCAGTAGGTGATAACCACGCGCTTATACCTGTGTAGTAAACATTATGACTCCGTAGTTGTAAATATAATTATTATGTCTTTTATAGGCTAAAACGTACACAGACGTACACGGTCAAAATAAAGACCGCGATTCCATTGTATTTTATTGTTTTGCTTAACGATATTTCGACAGTACACATGCGTTCTGGTTCAATTTCTTAGAATAATAAAAAGTATGGAAGTTTAAAATGATTTCGTTGAAATACCCACGTGAAGTAGCGACTACGTGTTGATTAACTGTTTTATATAGAACAGACGAAACGAAAAGAGAGTTGAAAGAAACAAAGAAAAAAGAAAAAAACACAAGAATAGCCAATCAAAAAGTTTTGTATAAATTTGATGATATTCTTCAATTATTTTATTCACACACCCCTAGGCGTGAAGCCAATAAGCTGCAAACAATTTCCTCATCGCTCATTTTGAGAAGTGGATGTAACAAACATTAAGAACATTTCCTGAGTATATGCATGTTCAAGCCCTTCTCGAAATTGCAGCCGTTTGAAACGAAATGCTCAACAAGCTCTATCGAATTAATATTTCGATGTTTTACACCGAATTTATACCTACCAAACCTTTTGTTCAGTTGCTCTGTTGCACCACCAACATAAATCCGACTGTGTTTGGTGCTTCTATACATAACCCTCTGTACATGTCTATGAAAACTATACATGTTCCTCCTTCTGTATAAATGTTAACTTTTCTGTTAGGATTTCTGATGGAATCCACCTGACTCATGCTGTTGAACCAAGAAAGGAGTTTACCTCTTGTGTGGATGTTTTTAAAGTTACAGCGTATAGATCCTCCAATCTTTGTGGTCTTGTAACCCGAAACAGAGGTAAGTAATTTCCTTATGTTTTTATTTCTCATAAATGCCACAATGCGCAGATGACAAAAATATCTGCTTGAAGAAGGGATTTTTTCGCCACATACTGGTAACTTTCATGCAATACTTGAGATATTCCAGCGAAATCGTCTCTTCTACCCTATTAGGTTTATGGTGCTAAGATTACGCGTGAAGATTCGATTATCACCGCCAATCTTCGCTATTTCACCCGCTATTTCCTTTAATCAGGATTCAAAGTAACAGCGGTTACGACTACAATCTATAAGAGTATTCGCATCATTCCAGAAGTCCCGTATGTTCGTACAAATCCGTTTTATTCTCAAAAATTGAGACTTCGGAGTTCACCGAGCAATATAATGTGGGTGATCTGAGCGGCGGCGGAGATAAGTATGGGATGACGGAGGTTTGCAAAAGGATTCTTTCACCACTTTGCCTCCAGAAAACTTGAATTTTGTGTCCAAAATTTCAATGCTAGTTCTTGAAATACTAGACGTAAATTTTATGTTGGTCTTGAAGCCACAGTTTTCAGTATAATAGTCACAGAAATGTAAGAACAACATTAAGCTCTCCTGTGGTCCTTTCCAGGCAAAAAAAGACGTCACCAATGAACTATAACCACATTCATGAGCATGAAGAAATTTAAATGTCTTTAGTAATTGTCTTTTCAGTCCAGTTATAACAGATTCGATCATTATCATCAGATCTAATTTTCATACACATGAGTTTTTCTGAATATTCGTTACCAGTGTTTTCAAACAAATACACCTTCCCTTTGTCCTTTGTAACGGCAGACAAACTGAAAGAGCAATTGAGTCAGTTTGATCTTGTCGAAATTCTGGGTGCTTGGACAGAAACTCAGTTCGAGCTCCAAGATTGGGACTTCGTCAGGTAAAAGTTTTAGTTTTTATAAATGTTTAACAGACTTATTCTCTAGCGTGTTAGATTTCCCCGGACAAGTGTTTTTCAGATTCTTACTCTCATTAGATTTCTGACTAGTTTTGGGGCTTGGCTCGAAATCTTCACTTAAAACATTGAATCTATTAGGTAACAAAATTTGTTCCGAATGTTCAAGCAAGAAGTTATAATTTCTAGTCGTCTTTTGGGCGGTAATACATTTTTCAGTGGACGTAACGATGTTAGTGTCTTCTACGTTTTTTTGTAGACGTTTGAAAAAACATTTTTTCGAGAAAGGCACAAACTTATTGTTTTCGAGGCTTAATGATAAATGTGCTCGCATTTTTGACTAATCAAATAAAAACCTATCTGGACTATTTCCAATCACTAGTTCAAATACATACGCCAGGGCATAAAAGGCCACATTCATATGCGCCAACTTGGGGATTAGTTATATGAACTTGATGAATTGTAGGAACAATGCCGGTTTGTGATGAGTAAATCATTGTTATGCGTGCTACTAGGTCGTGCGGAATTGGTGAGTTCAAACTATCTTAAATATAAACATCTCCAGCATAGTTGGTCCACAAAACAAAATGATTGTTCTGGTGTGATAACTGAAAAATGTGTGGTGTGGTGAGCATGCTGCTTTCTCTATGCATACATGCCGACAATATTTCAAATATCTTACGAGACCTAAACACTAAGATCTCAATATAATATTGCGTTTTGTTCCGATTTACTCCAATCATTAATCTCTAATATTAACAATCGTACCTATTGCACCATATAATACTGACACCTCTCTCATCATTTCCGTACTCCAAATTCTCGCAAAGTTTATGATTATCCATCAGTCGTCTTTACAATGCTGAAATCAAACGGTCAATATTGGACACTAACTTACCATTTTCGCCTTATTGGACACAATTTCGCTTTTCCTATTATATTTCCTTTATATCTAGCTTAATATTTGTATCTTCTTCACCGTTAAATTGGAATCTCTCATAAAATCTTCTATTTCTCTGCTCTTTCTGAAGTACAGAGTGAATTCTGTGAACGTACCAAATACTCTGAACGTCAAAACACCATCTCCGACAAATCTCGCTGTGCAAATCTTTTATAGTCTATTCTTACTCGGATTGCTTATATTCTACTTGCACTAATTAGTTTTCTAACAATGCGTACCACTGTTTTATTTCAAATTGCACAGAGTCTACATTTTGTTGACACCTTTTTCTCATGCTCATATGTTATCGTGTTGCTTATGTAAAAGCTTCATTCATGGATGCTATCATAGGGCATTTCTTTGTTAACTTGCAGTTTTGTTACCCAATCACGGATTTTGTTGTATACACAAAACACTGCACTCCGAAGTTTCTCTATGGAAAACTTAACACCTAATTGAAAACTGGGAAGTGATTTGCCGAAACGTTGTGACAACATATACGATAAGGTCAAATATCATTCCATGTAGATAGTGCAAGTAATATACACGTCTCAATAATATGCATCATTATATATGATTTATGATGTTTGAGAAACGTAAGGTCTGTGATCGATTTGTTCGACTGAAAGCGGTGCTCCTGGGTGGCCGCATTCAAATCAATGATACGTTTAAAAGAAGAAAAGAATAAAACCCCTCTAGTGGTTCCCCATTGATTATGTCAATAGAGTCAATCTGGCTGTGTTCTCTGATAACATATTTTGCTGCAAAGATCTTTTTATTGTTCATCTAAACTCCTGTGTCATACCGATCTTGGTATTAAAGATGTAGATCTACTTAATCCTATTTTTGTCTGCATTTCTTTGCTTTTTCAATATTTTCGAGTTGAGGAATTCACTATTTTCATTAGATGGAAGTCTTGTCATAATATTGTTTGTTGTTGAAGTACTCTCCAGTCTACTTACAGTTTCCTGGCGGAATTTCAAACCTGAGTTCGTAATCCTGACTTTTTTGCTGTTGCTGCTGTTCTTGCTATTGTTGTTGTTATTATTATTATTAGGTGCGCATTCATAAAATTCGAAAAAGTGCAGCTGAAGATATTCAAATCCTCACGTGATCATAAATCAATGTTCTGGCTATAATTCTTTGATGAAAACATTTTGACTCGTAAAAATCACAGGTTGATTTAATTTAATTCTTGCGTTTCTGTGACTCTTGTGTTAAAGATTACGACTTAAAGTCCAACGTAATATTGACATCTAGTTTTCCAAAGAATAGTATCAAATGTCTAAACAAGAATAAAGTTTCCTGGAAGCAGAATAGTGACAGTTAATTTGCAGCCATATGTCATCTCACGTTCTTGTCTAGTGTGTCTACGAACGTCCACCCGATATAATTTGTTCAAATCTTAATTTTCACCCAATACCATTGAGAAACAGCAGCAAGAGAGTTGGTTCATGTTGATTATGCAACAACATAAGTAAAGCGAATCCCGTCGGGAATAATAACAGAAGGTGGAACCCGAGGGACTTCCAAATTGAAGTACTCAGCAGGATACACCAAACCTAACTTGAAGTATGCTAGTTCGACAACATTACTACTAAACGAATGTTTTGAAATGCAAAATTATATCACCAAACCCAATGACATAACATAATTTTAGACCTTATCGAACGCTTGGCGTTAAATGACAACACTTTTGAAAAGGTTGAAAATATGAATGTTCTTAGAAAACCTACTATACGTTCAACACTCGAAACGTAAGAGAAGAAATATTTTTGCGTGCTATTAAAATCACTCCCGGAGAAATGAACAAAGTGACAGTAAAATATTATCAAATTTACGCTAAATTATTTATTTAAATATTCGTTTTCTCTTTTCATTCATCTTATTCCTACTCTCTTTTTTGTAGCATCCCTAATCTATTCGCAGCTGTAAAATTGCAGTTTAAAGGCTAATAACGTTGTTCCGTCAATATGTTGACCTAGTTGATCTCGCTCATAATTCTGATTTTGAATTTCTATCAATTTTCCTATTTAGATTAACAAAAAAAGTTTGCTATCGAAATATCGTTCAACCAATAAAATAACTATTTCAATCACAACTCCCTCTTTGAAATGTTTACTTACCTTCATGGATAGTTTTGTCAATCCACTTGAAATACGTCGTCGTCGTTGTCATCGTAATCTTCTTCATCATCAACATCATTATCATCATCTTCATCCTCGTCATTATCATCATCATCATCGTCATGGTCATTGTCATCATCATCATTATCATCGTCATCATCATCATCATCATCATCACCATCATCATCATCATCATCATCATCATAATTATCATCGACATCTTCAACGTCATCGTCGTCGTCATCATCGTCATTGTCGTCGTAAACTTATTCAACCTCATCGACATCAACATCATCATCATCTTCATCATTTTCATCATCACCATCATCATGCATAGTCTTTGCACAGTTTCTAAATTTTAGGTTGTACTACAGTGTCAGCTGTTCCCTACCAGTGAGCGAAATTAACAAACTTTAATTTTTCGATCTCCTTCCGGCGAATTGGAGTGGTTCTAAATCGTCCTATTTTCTGTACATTCTCCACCATTATTATTCTAGCTCTTATTAATTCTTATTCATTCCAGCTCTTATTTCATCCGTTTAAATAGATTGTTATATTTTGGACCTCTACTTTAACGCTGTTTTCGCATCTAATAAGTCCTCTCCCGTCCATATTTAATCTGAACATACAATCTGCATATATAAAGTTTTGGATGGAGTATCCCATATCTAACCATCAACTTCCTGGTCCTTCTTTCAAAGTTGTTTAGTTCGTCCACTCCCCTTGCCATTACTCCATAACGAAGGAAGGAACACCCCAGTTGTTGATAGAGGCACTCGTATTCAATCCATTTGTTTTCAACTTAAGTATGAGTGGCAACTGCGCAAGTACTCCACCTTACCACCTTCATCAATTTATCCTTTTCTTAATTCCCATGTCTCTTCTGTCTGCTTCATTACTTCCTTAACGGTATCACCAACGCTTCCATACATTTCACTTTGTCCCTCTTTATGATGTACATAGCACATATTTTTAACACCATTCTGATATTAACACTCAACGTATACACTGAAGGAAAAAAGGAATGGACTTGGGATAACTTTTAATATAAAATGTGTTATCATCCATGTATAACAAGGGATTTATCTTTTTGTTGCTGAATTTTGTATATATGTCAGGCGTCTGCCTTCCTCAGAATAAGTCTGAGTAGCGCCAAGCACTTTACAAAGATCAGTGCATACAGGTGTACTCTTAGAACATGCCTTTGCAGTTTTCTACTTACCTAATCTTCTTCCATTTTCTCTAATTTCTGTTCTCCACTTCGCTATATTTTTCCAAGTAATCTTTCGATACTCGATCCACTACCAAGTGGATACATATATTCCATAATGCAAGAATTTGGAATCATATCGTACGATAAGTCTTTCTTGACATGAGCAAGTTCGACCCGCTCCACTTGCAATCAGCAAGAACGTATTTCTTTATCAAAAGTTGACGCTTAGGACCACTGAACTTACCCAATTGACATTTCATCTCATATGACACAGTAATATCCAAATAAATGGCAAGCAGTATATCGGCTTATAATGTTCTACCGTATCGACTGTTTCCATGTTTATTAAACACGATACAGCCCTACATATCGTCAACTACTGTAGTGCCACTTGATTGGTAATTACCAAAGTGTTTATTTGCAGTTCTTATTGCATCACATTCATAAAATATTGTGATTCAGTAGCTTTTAACTCACACAGCTCGTGAGCACACCCATTTGACAAGTTTGGCTATTACCTTCACTTCCCCAAATGAAATGATTATTACTCCCTGTTTTGGACAGTTCACTAATTATTTCGTTTTTTGCAGCCATTCTACACCCTTCTTCTGCTCCTTGTATTTGCTGCAGATGTTATTCCAAAACCTTTCGGATAAACTTTTCATCTGTACACTATACGTTTATTTCTTTAAAGAGTATGTTCTGATCTACTCTATATAACTTATTCTAATGGTAACACTTTCTTCACTGACAATCTTTGATTTCATTGCAACGGGGCACTTTTTCTCCCCCTCTATTACCATTTTCAGGCCCTTTCATTACAAAATTATACTTCTTTTTCAGTACTCTGCATTTTTGTTCTTGTTTACGTTCCTCATTCTCCTTTCGATATAACACATATATGACATTCGAAAACATATCTAAACTAGATTCTATTCATCTTTCCAACCATAGATCTCCTTTTTGTCACTCCCATTACATTCCTTGTCTTTTATATCAACAACCAGATTTTTTGATACAACTGTACATGCCACCTTGATCAAACAATTTTTTTAGTAATATTTTTTGTCCTGGTGTATTTCAGAATTGTATTTGGAGTTTTCGTTTCTTGGTACAATTCACGCTGACATACCTATTAAAGGTTGCACATAAAGCGCTTTTGTTCCCATGTAAAGTTGTTTTTATTTGCGTTGGAAATTCCGTTTTGTCTATTGGTATTGCCTAAATTGTTTTTACTGTCTGCTTACAGATCATCTATATGCCACTCATTGACCAATGTACCATTGTTAATTTCTTGTACTATGTTGCTACATTTACTAGGAAGTACTGCACCTGCATCGTTTCCTCTGCTATTGTTCAACACTGGTCTTTTAATAAATTCGTGCTTTACTTCTAACTAACATTTTCTCCTATTACTTCAGCTTGGTCCCAGAATCTATGTTCCGTGGGTTGAATCAGTTCCGTTTCTTTCCATTAATCAATCAAATGTTGTAATCCTTAATTTAGGTAGAACTTTCTTCTACAGTTTTGCTTATATGCTAACACTTCATGACCACAGCATTGACTTGTTTGTACCATTCCACCGTGTTTGCTCAATTTCTAGATATTGAAGGGAGCGAGCCGTATATTGGAAAAAATAATGTCTTCAGTTTCATTACCACTTTTATTGGCAATCATATGTAGAAATTAATAGGACTTTTATTGTGACTCCTTCACTAGATTTTCATCGATCAAGACATGGGGAAACTCCACTCACTTCATTTATTAATATTACCATCACTAATAATGAAATGGTTTGTATTCTTTAGTGTTTATCATTTTTATATAAACATACTCAGTGGTTACATAGACTTGTGGTTGTCAGGAGTGGTATCAATTTCCAATGTTGCTTACATGAACAGCCGCATACAAAATTATTCTATCTGATGTAGCCTTCATCTGCAACGTTAATTGAAATCTAAAGTGATATAATTTCTATCATGGAGAATGACTTTCCAGAGGGTCTTTTGCTGATTTTTCTACATCGTTAAGTTTGTCCTTATATCCGTAGCCCCAATTACTATTTTCCTCAATGTTTTTGTCGCTAGTTAAGCTATGCTCTCTAACCATGTTTTCCGAGACGGATGGTTTTTTTGGCTTCCTGTGTTGTTGATGATCTTGTATTAGTTGTCACTGTTGCTTTATTTGCTGGGTAGACTTCTACCTCCACACCTGTCAATTATAACCTTCATTGTAGAATATATGTCAATTTCTTTACTACCCACAAGGGGCTATACACAGACGGGACAAACAAGATAGGAAAGTGAGAGAGAATGTTGTGGCGGAAGAGTACAGCAGGGTTCGCCACCAATCCTGCCGGATCCACGTGGAGCTAAGGTACTTTTTCGCTCAATAAACACACGCAATGCCCAGTCTGAGAATCGAAACCACGATCCAACGACCGTGAATCCGCTAACCTAACCATTGGGCCATTGCGCCATTGTAAAATATATGTTACATAGCAGTAGTACTATCAGTACTGGTAGCAACAGCCATAGTTGAAGGAATAGTAGGCAAATGATTATTATTAT
>JACXVO010045213.1:1619556-1632720 GCA_015501135.1 Hapalochlaena maculosa
TGGCTGGTAGTCAAACTACTTACCATGAGACCACTCCTGCACCTATAATGTATATTGCAAATAGAAATGATGTAATAATTGGATGCTTGTAAAGATTCTGTGTTGTAATTATATATGTTCGATTACTTATAATTAATCAACAAGTAAACCTATCATCGACAACTAATGAAATGAAGATGTTTACTCTATTGCGGAATATTTATTTCTGCTGCGGAATTTTCGTCCTATATAAAAACTGGTGGAAAATCGGATCACATGTATCAAAGTATGTATTGCTGCTGCCGCAACTCTAACGACGGTGGAGAGGAAGCTTTTATTGATATTGACGATTGAGGCGCAATGGCCCAGTGGTTAGTGTAGTGGACTCGTGGTAATTGGATTGCGGTTTCGATTCCCAGATCGGGCATTAAGTGTGTTTATTGAGCTAAAAAACACGTTAGTTCCACGCGGTGCCGTCAGGGAGTGGTGGAGAACCCTGTTGCACTCTTCCGCTACAACTTTCTCTCGCTTTCCAGCTTGTTAGCTCCCTCTATATGTACCCCCTTGTGGGTAGTAAAGAAGTAGACATTGACAATGGTAATGATGATGTTATGGATGATAGCAAATACGACAATGGTGACAAGGACGAATATCACAACAGTGAGTAAAAAGAGGATAGTGTTGGAGGAGAGGATGGAAGAAAAAAGGAGTAAAGTAGTATGCTGAGGATGAAGGGGATGTTGAGTAAAATGATGTACATATGATGGCAACGTTTCTGGAGAAAACGTTATCAATGCGAATGTAGAGAGAAACAGGTGAATAGAAGAAAAATAAGGTAGATACCATGGCATCTCTAAGTAGATAACAATGCAGATGACGATAAAGGAGATTATGATAAGGAAGAAGAGGAGGAGGAGGAGGATGCGTTAGAGGAGGAGCTATAGGAGAGTGACAATAAAATAGAGAAAGAAGGAAAATAAACATTTTTCTCTATTTAGTTTCATTCGAAAGTTATCTTCTAAACGAGTATGTATTTGTTGACCATGATCTTGCAAACGTTTCATACAATTCAACTAAAATTTAAATGTTCTGCATTCATTATACTCAAGAAGCATCACATTTAATATTTAAGTCCTATTCACTCAGCATAAAAATATTCAGAACTATAGTTATTGAAATCTATCCAACCACAAGTGGATTTACACCTAATTTCATCTAATTTCTGCCACATTATTACCGTATCCAGTCATGCACAGAAACGAATCTATTTTACCTTCACACTAATGTTCTCTCATTATCCTCATTTTCAACCAATAGCAATCTGCCCCTTTCACTCGGAATATAATATACAACGTTCTTCCAGGCAGCAATATTATTGGAAAATTATTCAATAATCTATGACCATATATTCAACTAATTAATTCTGGAAGAGCTTTTATTACTAGTGACTATCCTAGCGAACGACGAAACACAACTAGAACGTGGATATTAATTATAGTAGATTATTATTTTTAATTAAATTTAAATTTAAATCATTTGTAAATCAAAAGCTTTCCCCTTATACGTAAATATTCAGAGACTCTTTTTCTAAAGAATTTTCTTTTTCGTTATATATCTTTTCCTTCAGGGTGTTGCATACAGACTGGTGCACATAATGCGATTAGATACTTGAATATTTCAATACAAGCTCATACAGTATATGTACATGAACGATTAACCACTGACGTAGTCACTGTCATCATCACCACCCCACCATCCACAGCAGCAGCAGCATCAATATCACAAATATCATCCTCGTAGTCTTCGTCCTCATCATCGTCGTCATAATCCACATCGTCATCAAGAGATCGCATAATTTTTTTTTGGTAGCTTTCTGCCTTAGGGTTATGGCGTGATGGTGACGCATCAGATAATTGGAAACATAGATATTCCGATATTCCCATGTTGTCATAGCAAGTATTTGTACGTTACCGAAATCAATACAACTATCATAGAGTGTGTGGTTATCAACAACTGTCTACATAATCACACAACCCCACGTGGACGCTTATGGTTGCTCTGGTTTATTCATATAGCTGCTAAATAAATCCCAAATCGAAATTTAGCTTTGTAAGACCAAAGAGGACAAATGAAAATTAAAGACAATGATTAGATCGATGCCATTCATTATACATCAAGTTCATCAGGGTTGATTTAAGTTTAAGCAATTATAATATAATCTGTACATTATCTAGTTTCTGCTTAAAATCCAAGTGAAAATGCAATAGAATCTTTGCCACACGTGATTTAGAGAAATAACGTGACAAATTTAATGCAATTATATATATGTTCGACAGTGGTTAGAATATTTCAGCAGTTATATTTGTAAAGGTTTTGAAGGAATCGACCATGTAAGTTATAACCATTGAGATTTTAACACCTTAGCTAAGACACTTACTAGCATGAGACGTGATTTCAACACCTACTTCTTCGCTATTTCCGAAATACGTCAGACGCAGATGCAAGAGGGAATAGCATGATTTTTCAACTTGTTATTTTTAATATTCTTTTTTTACGTGTTTCAGCAATTTGACTGCGGCCATGCTGGAGCACCACCTTTAGTCCAACACATTGACCCCAGAACTTATTCTTTGTAAGCCCAGTCCTTATTGTATAGGTCTCTTTTGCCGAACCGCTAAGTGACGGGGACACAAATAAATCAGCATCGGTTGTCAAGCAATGTTTGGGGGTCAAATACAGAAGTGTGTAACACACAGAAAGAATATATATATAAATATATATATATATGACGGGATTCTTCCAGTTTCCGTCTACCAAATCCACTCACAATGTTTTGGTCGGGTTCGAATCTATAGTAGAAGACACTCGCCCAAGGTGCGGTGCAGTGGGACTGAACCAGGGCTCATGTGGCTTGTAGACAAACTACTTACCACAAGGCTACTCCTGCCCCTATTGTAAACATAGTTCAAATAGCAATCGATGGTTATGCCCCTTTTCTCTAACATCTGCGTATTTTCTTCATTGAATGACTTTCTAAATTTCTTGCACAATTCAACTTGTAACATATTTCAGCATCTCACTCTAGTTAAATAATTTCTTTTACTAAGGACACAACTGAATCGAATTATGGTCCGTTTTCATTCTCATTGTAACTAATACAACAAAATATCCATCAAATCTCTCCCGAATATCAATGTTTTCGGCGAGCATTGTATACCTGAATACATAACACTGGTAATCCCGCCTTAAAAGTGTTTTCAGAAAATCTACTTGTTGGAACCGATGTGACAAGAACAACGATGCAGGTTAAATCACATAAATTCGAATTACATAGACCTCATTGTTTGAGTAAATCATTAACAACAATGATACATTACTTAGTTTTCGATATTACTGATTGCATTAGTACAAAAATGTATATGCCAAACAGCTTAATATTCTCAATATGTTAAGCAATTCGGTGCACCATGAAATGACATATGTTTGGTTGCATAAGGAATATACCGCCAATAGTTCCTTTAGATTTCGACATACATATATGCGTATCCCGTTTAAACAATTCACATATGCGGCAGACATTTTGATCCATGCAAAAAAGGGTTAATATATAATATATATACAACCTTATCATGCATGCTCTATAGTTTTGCGTAGCAAGCTTCTTAATATTTTGCATCTCTTCTGTGAGAGTCACCCGAAGTTGGTGCTAGGTTTCAATATTTACTGTCACAACGTGATCTATAAGCCATGTTTATGTATTTCGCATAATAATTCATCTAGACTCAATGCGATTTCAACTAGAAATGTCTGTGCTTTACAACATAAATTTACTCAATTATCGAGAGTATGTTGGAGCAGGCTGGATTTCAGTACCTCGCTCGAAGTTTACAGTAATATTTAGCACTGTATTCGGTATTAAACGCTGGAAAGCTGCAACAGTTGTACGAGAGGATGTTTGTCACGTCTTAACGGCCTTCTCTTCAAATGTTAGGCTAGAATTATTAAGCGCTCTATTATAAGGTGACGTTCACTAGATTTTATAGAATGTGCGGTGCTTCGGTCTTGTGAGACGAAGGGAAGTGACAATGCTCAGAAAGATACTGAAGAAAAGACACACAAATAGTTTCCAGTCCATTTGTTTGCAAACTGCAAAGTACATGTTATTTTGGTATGTCTTAGCAAAGTGAAGGACACTTGTATTTTAATGGTCTTTGTTATATATGTACTCACTAAAAATATAAATCACCGATGTAAAAATTAGACTAGACAACATACTATCAGAGACACTATGCTCGATTCACATGTATCAACATCTCTAGCAAGAGTTGAACAACGGTACTTGCTGATCTCCCTCAATTTGGCTAATTTCAGCCAATGTTTCAGAACTACATCACAATTTACAATGTCTATATCCTTTAATATTTGACATAAAAAACGAAGGGATTTCGAGCGATATTGCAAACAGTAACTACGACCAAAATCCTTTCTTTAATTTGATTCTACTAACACTCTTAATGTTTGTATCTGTAATGCAAAAATAACAGCTACAAAAAAGAAAAGACGAAATGAAAACGAAACAGGATAGGAGAAAGAATTGATGTGTGGTAAGTAGCTCGTTTACTTCCCTGTGAGGTAGACGTATTGTTTTAGGCTTCCGTCTGCAATTTATCAAGAGCAGACGTCGTTTTTCAGCTATTACAGGCAGTACATGTTTTCCTAGCGTTATACATGTTTTGATTTTAAATATTACTTTTCGAAGTGTTGCAACTTATTTTCATATGAATTTGATGTGTACAAACCTACTGTAGTACTGTAACGTTGGATATTTTAATTTTTGTGATTTGTCTTCCCACAGTGGGCTTCCATGTTTGTGAACTATGGTTACGTACGCCCGAGCGGACTGTAGTGCTGAAAAAAGAATAATGAGAATAAAACATATTCGTTTCAGCTAGGAGCGAAAAGTTCTAGAGAGTTTATAAAAAGGAAGTGGATAATATCATTGTTATTAGACCACCACCCCACAAAAGAGCAAGAACTATAAAAGCAGAACTGTAATATTTCGTTGCAGAAAGACAAAAGATAGCCAGCGCTCTGATAGAGGAGGTGTAGCACGATTATGGGAGTGGTTAAAGAACGCTACCTATTATAACCGGGATCTCAGATTTGGGACCCTAGAGGTGCAATTTAGGGCTACTGAAATAACAAATGCAGCGTCCCAGAATGTTATAGAGGGAGAGGAGTGGATCTTCTAATAAAGTTACACATGTGCTGGATTTACGCATATAACAAAAGGAAAATAATCCAGAAAGGCTGATTTGAGCCGTTTGGCTTATTCTGGGAAACATAATTATTTAATAACAGTGTATCAAACCGAAACCCTTAATTGGTGAGTTTTCGGACAGGAATTTACGATAATGTTCTCTGACAAGGACAAGCAGGTCATCCCAGACGAGTTAAACTTGTTGGATGAGAGGCACTTGAACTTTGTTGAAACAGGACGACAGCCCACTTGTAATTCGTGCATAACTCGGTGGCATACCAAGAAAAGGAGACTATAGGGCTATATGATTTATATAAATGTTGGAATCAATTGTAAGTGATTTTAAAAGCATATAACTGTAAATGTTGTCTTCGGGCAGAGTTTCGGACACGAACTCTCGCACTGAAAGTAAAGGGACTAATGCTTCATTCTTTATAAACAAAAATGTTAAAAACAATTGTAAATTATTGTAAATTTATATAATTGTAATTAGTGAGTCCGGCCGAGTTTCGTATGAAAACCTTCGCTCTGATGGCAAAGCAAATATTTTGATTTATGATATAGAAGCGTAAATTTCGAAAATAAATGTAAATCATTGTAAATTTATAATTGGAAGTCTTTTTACTGCACAATGGGACACGGTACTCCTTCTTTTTACCTTTTTTTTGGTTGACTTTTCCACATTTTTTCTTCGCTCTTATATTAGTTTATTTTATTTTTAGATTAAAATTGTTTTCTTGTGCGTTGATTGTTAGTTATCTTACATGTTTATATTTTGGATTTTATAAATTTTTACTTATTTAGCGAACGTTTATGGGAAATGTGTCCTTGTGCTGGTCCATATGTGTACTGCCTTTGGTGACAATTAACGAGTAAATTAAGTAGCTTGCGTACAGACAACAGTGTTCGGTGTTAAGTCCTGCTGCGTGACACCTTCAGCATGTGTGTTCTTCTATAGCCTCATGCCGATCAGAGCGTTGTGATTGGATTTGGTATACGGAATCTGGAAGAAGCCCGTTGTATATATGTATATATATATATATATATATATATATATATGTGTGTGTGTGTGAGTGTGTGTATGTGTGTGTATGTATGTATATATTTGCTCGTATGGCACTGTCACTTAATGGTTCTGTACATGTTATCGGTAAAACTAGCACTGGGATTACAAAGAATAAGTTTTGAATTTCCTTCTTACGACTCATGGTGGTGTTCTGTATAGTCGTAGAGAAATAATTGAAATACTTAAAAGAATAAAAGAAAAGAAAAGAATATCTCTAATAAAAATTGAATCTAAGAAAAATTATACCGGAAGCAAGTTCAGCGTAAGTTAAACTAGAACCAAGAAAATGGAAACAATAAAGGAATGGCTTGCAGAAGAGGCAATAGATCAGTGAAAAATCTCATCATCATCACTGACCTATTATCGTTAGAACGATTGATAAACGCATTTCTGAGCATACAAGAAATAGTACTCTCTAATAGAACAAACGTTTTTAGGTTGCTAAGAGAATACTTGAAGTTGTATGTGTGCGGGGAATGCCAAAACAGAGTAACAGTATATGACTAAAGTTACGAAGAATAAATAAAGCTACTCAAACACCGGACAAAAAATGTCGAGAAAAAGTTTTGAAAATCAAAATATACGAATAATAAAGTTGCTGTAAAATTGTCAACAGAGATTAGATGCGATGTATTGAAATTAAAACGAATAGATAACAACTGGTGAAGCTATGAGGACACAAAAATATATATCTACATCAAATAAATTAGCTGAATCCCTCCAAAGTGAAGTAGAATAAACGGCTAGGTTGTCTCGCTCAACAATATTGCTATAACTCACATTTATAAGTTTAACTAATCGCAATTTCTTTATCACTTTGGAAACACGACAATCTCTGATCAATACATATAGACTAGTAGCAGTCATCGTCTACTATGGCACACATTTCTCATAACTGAAAAGGTGAACGCATTATCTATCTATTACTCAGTTTAACTACTTATCTGTCTGCACACGCAGACACCCAACCAAACGCTCACACACACATACACACACACACACACACATACACGTACACACACATACACACACACACACACACACACACATATATATATATATATATATATATATATATATATATATATATATATATATATATATATATATATATATATATATATATATATATATATATGTGTGTGTGTAGCTTTTGCGCGTATGCGTGTATAACTGCCTTCACATATTTTCTTACGATATAATAATCTCATAACTTTTTTATTCTTTCATTGCTGGAAAAATTAGGTAGAACATATTTAAACATTCTGTAGTGTTTGAATTAAATAGGATATAATTATAAGTTACAAGAAAGCAACAAATCAGTTTCTATTTCGGACATTGCAAAGAGTCTTTCTATAATCATGCAAATTTAGTTTCGAACCTGGTCGCTGTAGTGCATAGCAATTTATTCGTTTTCGTGATAGACTTCGTGGAGGTTCGAGATTACGTTAATCCATTGCTCTTTGTTGCATTAAGCTGTTTTTATCATGAGCAAAATAACCAGAATAAGTATTCTGGATATTATTTCTGAAAGGAAATAAATCTCTCATTATTCTTTTCTGTATTTTAAGATGTTTTCCAACTACCAAGTATCAATTCATCCTCTTTCCATACTGGTAAATTTCCGTGTCTACGATTCCTAGTAAACATTTGTGATTCTTTGATATGAAAATAAATTTGAAATCTTATTCTAAGTTACGTATCTAAAAATATACGAGCACACACCTAACCACTCGCACGCATAGACAAACGCATATATAAACACATTGTTAGAGTGAATTATTTCTCGTTTTTCTGTTTATTATTATCCGTCATGTTGTTTAGGAGATTTTCATAATACTAGTCTACATGTTCTTTTTTCCACGACTCGCGAAATGGCTCAGATACATCAGTGGAAAGAAATGATTATAGACGATAACTGTGAACAAATGATTAATTTATATATCAAGCGAGGGACATATCGTATAATTACAACAATCGAAGATGTGAAAAAGATGTTCGTAAGCAGGACAACAACTGGAGGAGTAGGTATTTGAAGACATGTTTCTTCATTATATGTGAATTTAGCAATCTGCGGTTTAGAGAATAACATCACTATGCTTGTTGTTTACCTCTGCTACTATTAGATGAGGGTAATACATGTCACAAGGCTAAGACCTTCCTTGCATCCTGACAGTACCGTTCTCTCATAATTCGTTCCAATATGTCTTGACTCGCAACGATCTTAACTGCTTAACATATTCTCTAAAACTAAAACAATCGTGACAAGCATAATTGATATTTTGCTTCAACTGCCCATCGCAAGCATTAGCTTGTCCCTTTCTTCTTATGTTCTTCCTTACTTCACATTCACTTCATTCCAGCCACATCAGAGTCTTTGGACGTTATGGCCTAAAGCCAGACTGTTAATTAACAGCGTCGCCATGTTGGTATATCTGCTTAATTACAATTACGTTTTAATAGTTGGCCTTCCTAAACGAACATTCGTTCCTATCGAGAATTTCGGAACAACAGACCACCCGCTGACTTCAAGTTAGCATTATTTCTTTCAGCCAGGAATTTAACAATAGACGAAAAGACATGTCTTCTCATGTCAACATGTTTACCTTTTAGTCTTTCTGTCATGCTTCAGTCAAGGATGAGTTGCACCGACCCGGTTTCTAAATCCGGAGAATAACATCCCACTCTACTTCGGAAGAGAAAAGTAAAACACCGGTGAACCGTTTGCCCCCTTGACCGCAATCACCAAAACCGACATGCTAACTAATACTTGTAAACAAAATGCTGTTGCTGTATGTTACGCGGACAACTTGCTCTCCTTACACTTTCAGAGTCCAAAATACAATGAGCATTGCATAAGGGTAATAAGAAAATAAAAAAGGATAAGTAGAGAAAGAAAGATAGATATTTCGAAACTTTGCGTAATTGTCGCTTCTTTCTTTTTTCTTTCCTTTTTTCTCGTGGAGGGTTGTTCACGTAATAAAATGTGCTCTTTTTCGGACAAGGAAAAGGGAAATAAAATCATATTCTCTTATTCTTTCTTTTTTCCTTTTATGTGTTTCAGTCATTTGACTGCGGCCATGCTGGAATACCGCCTTTAGTCGAACACATCGACCCAAGTACTTATCCTTTGTAAACCCAGTACTTATTCTATCGGTTGTATAGCAATGAGGATGGCGGGGACAAACACACACCATTCCACGTGTTTACCCAAACCAAACCTTTCCACTCCTATATATATATATATATATATATATATATATATATATATATATATATATATATATATATATATATATGCAACAGGCTTCTTCCAGTTTCCGTCTACCAAATCCACTCACAAGGCTTTGGTCGGCCTGAGGCTATAGTAGAAGACACTTGCCGAAGGTGCGGTACAGAGGGACTCAACCCGGAATCATGTGACTGGTAGACAAACTACTTACCACGAGACCACTCATGCACCTATATATAGGTGTGTTCTCATTATTTTCAAAATTTCACCCACCGTTTTGTTAGTCCAACGAAAATTTTCCTTTTGGGAGGGACAGAGACTTCATAAGGCTTTGTCTATTTTCTCCACCCCCCTCTTTCTCTCTCTCTCTCACACACACACGCAGTTTTATCAGCTACCAATTTACATCATATGGCATTTTTTGCTGCTGTAATATCTCTTCTTCGTGTGACTGAAAGCTGAACCATAGACTCGATGCAAAAATTAGCCCCAATGGTCATTCTAGCATCATTTTCGTCCAATGCCATAGCGCGTCGTTGATAGAAGTAAACCATGTCACAATTCTCGGCCGGATATAGCAGGTAATAGCAATCAATTCTCCACTCGTTACATTCTGAAATATTTCTTGTTGGAACAATAGCGTAGCTGCGAAATTCTATTCTTCCCGGTGACGATAAGGGACGGTTCATCGTATTCCAATGGCAGTCAAACTGGACGCATGGATGTTTTCATTTCCTCACCAGAATGCCGGCCTCCCTGTAAAATCCAGTCGGATTGTTTAAAATCTAGTCTCCCCACGAAACGCCACGAGACAGTTGAAGTGTTTCATGGTCTTTCTCATATTCTTCGATCAATGTTTTTCGGTGCGTGGAGGGGCCCGAAGTTACTTTCGAATACAACGAGGTTTTCGTCTGACTCGTCTCCATGTGTAAACGCATCCGGCAAATCAACACATATATATTTTGTGGTAGTGCGACGGCTCTGATCACGGGTAACGTCACAGGCTGTGAAAATACTCGGAAATTTCTCCAAGAGAGATTCTTCATCGCGATATGCAAAGGGAAACTAGGTACTTCACGGTTCCGGGAATATGGCATTTATTTTCAGCTATTCGGCTACCACGTCGACTGTCTTCTCTTAGTCTCCACATCGTTCACCTCCTGCGAAGGCACACCGGATGAAGAAAAAACACCAGAATCTTTATCTGCCGAGGGGGCTGGCATTGTTGTCGATACACACATATATATATATATATATATATATATATATATATATGATAGACTTCTTTTAGTTTTTTTTCTACTAAATCCACTCTCAAATATTGGGTCGGCGCGAAGGTATAGTAGGCAACACAAACCTGAGGTGACATAGAGTGGGAATGTATGCGGTAGCAATTAGTCATGTAGCACACTTCTTTATTGCATAATTTCGACTATAAACGCCTTGCACAGAGAAATGCTAACACAGAAAGTGAAGAAGTTCATTTACCACTTTTGAAAATGTTGCAGAAGATAATAGAGTTGCGGGAATGCCCAATGACGTCCCAGTTGCCAAATCCCCAGTCTAGATCTTCGTTTCATCCACGAGCGAATATCGATTAAGGATGTCAACTCTGGGTGACAGCGACTTACGTGCAGTGATCGTGTACTCTCCCCTTCCAGGTAAAGACAGGGGTGCCTCAACCTTAAGACAGATGTTCACGTATTCGACCAAAGTATCTCTAGGCCACTTGTTAGCTCATTTGTTAGCAGGCAGAGCCCTTCACAAGCGGATTTCCTAACTTCTACAAAATGTATTCACTTCACCTTGTTCAGCCACAAATCGAATCAAGGAACAATGTTTAGCCGGTAGGTGAGGACAAATGCTATGAACATCTACGTCAGTTCCTCTCTTCCTAGAAATATAACATTTATCGAGACTAGTTATCAAACATGTTCCCTAACAACTTAACTGAGCATTTTGCAACACCCCACGACGTAATTGGAGGACATCGACTTACTACTCCAGGTGCCGACTTTACAAGCAGACCGAGATTTTACTCACTAATACTTGTTCCGTGCATGCTAATAGATCGTTTCCTATCACAGCCTTTTCCATACAAGGAAGTTGCTCTTCAGCTGACATGTTAAGGAATAGATCATCCAAAGCCTCTGTATCTCTTCTCACACTTCAGAATGTGAGGTATCAAATTAACGTGCCCTACTTCAGTAGGCATGTCTCAAGGACTAATGTATACATATTTGGTGACACAAGACATCAATGGTGAACTAAGAGTACACTCTTGAACGGCTTGGAAGTGAAGCCGTTCACTCGGAGGATAGACAAGATGTCTAACCAAGTGAAGGAGGGGCCCAAGCCGTCCTGCTCCTGGACCGCCGCCAAGTACCGATGGGTGACATTGATAAATGCGTTGGACTGGTATAAACATGCCGCTTACCACCTTTTCCAGAAAAGTTTCCGACCTTCTATAAGGAACAGCATATGCGATTTACATTGTGGTAAATTTATCTGCTTAGGAAGGTGCAAGCTTGCGCCTCCCCGACAGCGAGGAATTGAGCAAAAGCTCAATCCTTGACACAAGAAAGTAACAGTCAATATTTAGAAGTCTGTGAATGCATCAACACCCTGTCCATGATAGCCTCGAAAACGGCGCCCACGGCCACACCATACACCGCCACTTCTCCAAATGCAGAGTCCGGACAAACTCAAAAAGGAGTGGTCGAAATTACTCAACCATGCTTGTATCAGTCCAGATAACAACAAAGATACACCAAATCAAAATCTATTGCACTTGGTAGCTGAATCGTATAGTTCAGAGACGTTACTCTGGAGATATTCGATGGCGATTTCACTTCTCTGTGTAACTCAAACAAGACCATTATGACAATTTTCTTCTACATTCCTTACATAAGGAAAGCCTAGAAACATAGACGTTAAGAAACAGATCACTCCTGCCAGAAATGGGAGGGAATGAAGGATTTTGGTCGAGTTTGACCCGAAGATTAGATACAATAATGTCATAATTCTGCAGCATCATACCACGCCAATATAGCGAAAGTAAAAGGAAAATATAAGACGATATGTCTGGACATGAGATTCACTTTTGAAAAAAAATTGTAGAGGAGGTATCAAAAAACCATGTCGAGATTAAATGGCATTCCTAAATAATTAACAATTTAAGATAAAAAGAGATAATCTAAAATCACATGATCTGCACGTGTGGTTGCGAACTGGAAAAGACAAACCCTTCTTGGTTTTCATGAATGGGTATGAGAAAATCATTTCTCCTGGCCAGAGCGGAAGCCACAGGGGTTTCGTAGTTCTGCTCCGAAAAAGGCTTTTCTCTGCAGAGACGTATCTGTGTTCTTCAAAAGTACGCTAGACTTGTCCGGGCGCCCACCGGTCCAGGTTTACGCAAACTGGCAGCGGAATGGAGTGTTCCCAAGTGATTGTAACGTTGATAACTAAAGACCAGATCTAATGCGATACTATATGGAATTTTAAGGACAACTCTGATAAACATGGAATTAAAGATACTGGCTAAGGGGTTAGCCAGTAACAGTCGCACTCAAAGGTGATAAAATTTTAATAATTACTTATTCAATTTTAACTGACAATTTATATATG
>JACXVO010045213.1:2323441-2334898 GCA_015501135.1 Hapalochlaena maculosa
TAATAATAATAATAATAATAACAGTGAGAAGGAAGTCCACGATTTGATCGTATTATATTTTATTTAATATTTCGACAGTACCTATGTCTTCTTCATTTTCTAAGTTATAAAATTATAAAAAGTCTAGAAGCTTAAAACTTTACGTTAACATCTGAATGAAAGCCAGTGTCCACGCGTTGATGGAACGAGAATATCAATCTGCAAATCTTTTACAGACGAAACGAAAAGAAAATGGAAATAAAACGAATTGAAAAGGGAGAATAATTAATCAAAACAGTCTCGTATGAAATTCATCGTATTCTCCAATCATTTTATTCGTATATTCTGGGATACAAACTTAACAAGCTGTAAACATATTTCTCCTCGTGCATTCTGAGAAGTGGAAGTGAAATAAAATAAGAATATTTTCTTAGAATAAGCTCTTTAAATTCCTTCTCGAAATTGCATACGTTTCAAAGGAAATGTTCGGCAAATTCTGTCGAGTCATTATTTTTGTGCCTCACATCCACCTTAGGCCTTTAAAACTTTTTGCTGAACAGTCCTGTTGCATAACCGACCTTAACCAGATTGTGTTTTGTGTATTCCACCCCATAAACCAGGTTGGAATCTCTACGTGTTCTACCTTCTCTATAAATCTTGATATTTCTCTTATGATTCCTGATGGAATTCACGTATCTCATATTTTTGCACAAAGAAATTGCATGCCTCTTATGTGGGTGATTTGCAACCTACAGAGCACAGATCCTGCAATATTTTCTTACTTAGATTCGGAAAAAGTGGTAATTCCCTTATGTGTTTATTGCATCGAAAAGCTACAGTGGCACACCGAGGAAAAGTCTGAAACGAGGATATCTTTTCGCTGCATGCAGGTAATTCTAAAGCAATGATTTTGATTCGCCAACGGATGTTGGTGCAGTAAATGAATCTACTTCTATACCGTATTAGCTTTCCTAAGATTATGCGTGAAGGTTTGACATTCACCGCTAATCTTAGTTATTTTATTTGCTATATCTTTTAATCTCTGATTCAATGTACGTGTTTGAAATAATGATGTATAAAAGCAATCGCATGTTTTAGTGATCTCCTATGCCGGTACAACTCAGTAATCTCCTATGTCGGTACAAATAATATGATGTGGATTATCGGAGTGCCGGTTGAAATGGATGTGGGATGACGTGGATTTACAAAATAACTCTGTCTCTATTCTTGCTCACGAACACTAGAGCTTCGAGTCAAAATATTTAACACTAGTTTTTGAAAAACTAGATGTAAGCATTAAGTTTGATATGAAGCCATAGTTATCAGGATAACAGTCTCAGAAATGCAAATGGCCATTAAACTATCCTGTCATACTTCTCAGACAAGAAGAAGACAAAAATAAACCGTAACCAGAGTATTGGCTCATGGCCATGAAGGGATTTAAATGTCTTTAGTAACTGCGAACTCGAATTTAGTCAGGAACACAGCGAAATGAACTGCGGAGAAAGCAATGAAAATAAGGCGGTTACTGATAAAAGTAATCTCGGAACAGATTGGAACAATAACAGCTTATTCAATGAAATCTAGTAGAAAATAATAAACCTAATGGTAAGGAAATGGGTGGCCAAAGGCCAATAAAGACGGAATAAAGCCAAAATTGCAGGAGTTGATAGTGGTATTGTTTGCAACCTTAAAATAATTGATCGGTGGAATTTGAACTAAGAAACGAAAAATGTGAATGAAATTTTGAAATACATCATGAAAATAAATATCATAGAAATAGATTATTTTATCAAAACAGCTGCACCAGACAATCTTCGTGTTGATGCCAAGACACAGAAATAAAATGGGAGTGACAAAAGAAAAGATCTATGGTGGAAAAAAGATTGCAGACATGGCTAGATATGGTCTCGAAAGATATTTCTGTCTTAGAAAGAAAATAGGAGCATAAAAGCTTAAAAAATACAAGTCACTGATCAAAAATTATAAGACTGAAAGATAGAGCCTGAAAGTGATCAAAGAGGAAATTGTTGTAAAGAATGCAAATACAGTAATATACAGCCAAGGAATAAAGGGTTACTAGCAGAATAGGTTATTCAGAATCGATCAAAAGAGGCGCTATAAAGGAATAAAGTGTGGAAATTAAAAGTCGATACCAGATAACAAAGAAAGTTAAATGTTTTGGAGTGACATCTGGCGCAAAAGTACTGACCCCAAGAAGGATACTGAAAAACACACTTAATGAGTGCTTTCAGTTTAGTGAAGGAAATGACAAAAAAGAATAGCAATTGGAAGGTCCCGCGACCAGATGGATTTGAAGGTTGATGGATGAAAATGTTTGGTGAATGATATGCCGAAATAGCTGCATAACTCAACGCTTTGTAAATGTTGACCAATTAATACTAGAGTGGTTAGCAAAGGCTAGAAGTGCTTGCTAAAAAGAACATCGTAAAAGGCAACACGGTATACAATTACTGGCAGATATCCTGCTTAACAAACCTGTGGAAATTATTGACTGAAATAGTGGCGGAATGAATGTACCGGCATCTGTAATAAATGGAGTCCTGCCACATGAGCAGAAGAGTTGCAAGCATTAGTGTAGAGGTACCAAGTATGACAACTGGATAGAAAATCTATGCTTAGTAACTGCAAGAGGAGGAAAACTAGCTCAGTGTTATCAAGGATCGAGTATAGTGTATGATATTATTTCATATTCTTGAATTATGGAATATATGAACATATTTAGTATTCAATCTAAAGTTGAGTGATTTCTTGGAAAAAGTATGATGATGTGTAACACGGAACTAACAGCCTATGGGAGAAGTTTAGGTACAGTAGAAACCTGGACAGGCAAATCCTAAGGAAATCTCCTTCCCACAGATCTTTATACGGTGCCTGATGTATCTAAGTCAGATTCTGAGGAAAGCAAAGGTTGGGTATTGAGTAAACTAACAATTTGAGCGGTGACCTACCTGGCAAAAGCTAATCGGACACTACGTATATCACTAGCCTGCTGGAGGACGCCTCCTCTTCTGGCTGTAAACATTATTAGCGCTTCTTTAAATACCACCCCATATACGTTGGCACTTATGTTTTGCGATTTCGTAGTGCAACTCTTGATACCTCACTCAGAGATATAATTTAGTTTTTTAGTTTATCATCATCATAATCAGTAGTAGTAGTAGTAGTAGTAGTAGTAGTAGTAGTAGTAGTAGTAGTAGTAGTAGATGTTGTTTCAGTGGTAGCAGTAGTAGTAGTAACAGTAGTAGTAATAGTAGTAGTGGTAGTAGTAGTTGTAGTATTAGTAGTAGTAACAGTAGTAGTAATAGTAGTAGGAGTAGGAGTAGTAGTATATGTATGTATGTATGTATTACGTAGATAGGTAAGTAGGTTGTTAGGTATATAGATAAGTAGGTAGGTGTGTATATATGTATCTATGTATGCATTTTTTTATTAATGTACAGCTATGTATAAATGTGTAGATACGCACCAAAATATTTATTTCGCTGTTAGCCACAGGGGCATAGACTTAGAGAGGTCAAGCAAGGACACAGATGCATGTTAAGTCGATTATAGCGACCCCAGTACTCGACTGGTACTTAATTTATCGACCCCGAAAGAGTGAAAGGCAAAGTTTACCTCGGGGGATCTCAGAAGGTGACGGCGGGCGAAACACTGCTGTTTCGTCCAGCTTTCTAACAATTCTTCCAGCTCACAGCCTTATACGCACCAAAATATTTGAAATGCTTTGTAACCTTTATTTACTGAGTTCTAATCATACGAATACAGCATTACTTTTCACTTCTCTAATTTCAAGTAATTTGGTCGGTATAAACTACGTTCCTTAATTAGTATATGTGCCACAATGTCAAAACCGATCATTTATCGCAATGAATATCCCGAGGGATATAAATTTAATCTCTAACGTCTGTATTCATACTCTTACATATTTCACCTTGGTTTCAAATTTTGGCATAAGACACAAATTTCCGCGGATGTGATAAATCAATTACATTGATTCCAATATCCACCTCGTATGTGGAGGCGCAATAGCCCAGTGGTTAGGATAGCGGACTCGCGATCATTGTATCGCGGTTTCGATTCCCAGACCGAGTATTGGGTGTGTTTATTGAGCGAAAAAATACCTTAGCTCCACGTGACTCCGGCAGGGGAGGAGGCGAACCCTGCCGTAGTCTTCCACCGCAACTTTCTCTCACTTTCTTTTCTTGTTTGTCCCGTCTTGGGACAATCTTGGGTAGTAAAGAAATTAATATTCCACTTGCATTTACTTTTTGACACTAGAAATGTGAAGGGAAAAGCCAACTTCTCTGTCATTTGGAAGAAATAGCGCTATGTATTTTTTCCAGGGTGGTAGGGATCTACTAACCTGTCGCTCTCCTGACTTATTGATGTTATCAATTAGTTATTCTTGCTGTGCTCATTAGAATATGTAACTCTCCAATACCAATGTGTATCTAAACGGCGAATTCTGAATTTTACCTATCTGTTTTGAAGTGTGATAACTCTGTGTTTAAGACTAAAATATTCTAATTAATATACTATCAGATTAATTAGCTTTACTTGGAAATTTGAATCAGAATCCAAATTGAATTTGCAAATATGTTTCAAAAATGACATAGATGGAGTGAATTTCATCCTACTGGGCATGCTTTGGCTGGCTCCCAAAGATTTGTAGTGGTATATGGAAAGGAAAGAGTCAAAGCTCATATGCTGTTCCAAAGGCTGCAGCATATGATATTTACTTGTTTACTCCCCGGGGAAAATAGGTTCAAATATTTGTTACAGATTAAATATTCTACAAATATCTGAAACAACATTGTTTTGGGGACTTACCTCTTTACTCTTTATAGGTTTTCTTATTCATTATATAAACCATGCGAAAAACACTCTCGAGGGGCGCGGGTTAAATATTGCATCATAACGCGAGTCTACAGACTGTCTAGCTTCATAGTCGGAATTACCGACAACCTGGAAGCTGTATTCACATTCTTGTACAAATATAATCTATTTACCTAAAACCCGTTGTTAGAGTATTTCCTTGTGACCCATTCCAGGGTCACAACAACTGAAACGAGGTATTCATAGGATACACCGCAAGCTTGTGACGAAATAGTCAAACTTGCAAGATCAGTGTGCCTGAAACAACCATGACGAATCATTCAGAGAGTCAGTACCGCAATAACACGGACGAGTAAACTTCTGAAGTACCAGTAAGCAACTCTGAAAGTTGCAAAGCACCCAACGCAATTCGGAAGGAATATTTTTTTAGTAAACTGTTTTTAAAAAAAGACCAAAGGATTGTTCAACGGGTGAAGCGATAAAAAGAGTTAAAAAAGAAACATATATAAGCAGATTGTTTTCTTTTTTGGATTAAATGAAAATGTGATTTCTCGATGTTAACTCCCAAAGATAAAATTAAATGTGTGACAGAGCGAAGAACATTTGTCTTTTAATTTTTACGGCAAAGGTAAAAGGAGCAAACTTGAATTTTTTGGTGGGGGGCACACCTCCAGCCTACATAGTGTCGATCGCTAAAAGAAATAAAGCTACGTGGATATTCGTAATCTTTTTTAAAGCACTTTTAAAGTCGTACTCTAAAACAATGAATAAATGTGTTTTTCTTAAACGAAAAAAAAAAAGAATGGGAGATTTCAAAGCAACCATTACAATTGATGATCAACTATTTGGAGCAACAACAGAAGTCTGACGTGAGATTGCAGAAGTTTGACGAGAGTTTTGAACAATTACGCTTACAACAACAAAATTTTGTGGAGAGACTGTTACAACAACAACAAGAGCAACAGATGCAGATATACTTGTTACACCAAGTTTTAACAAATAAAACCCAAGTAAACGTAAAGCAGCATAGCATTCACACAAAATGCAGTCTGGAACGTTGTTGATAATTTTAGATATATCCCGGAAGAAGACAAGACTTTCGCTTCGTACTTTAGAAGGTACGAGGACCTGTATAACATTAATTGTGAAGATTAGGTAGACTAAAAAAAGGTCCGCCTATTGCTTCGTAAACTGGGATCCACAGAAAACAACAAATTCGTGGATTACATTTTTCCGCAATAACCGTGTGATTTTCACTCTTACTGAAACCATAAAACTTTTGACAGAGCTGTTCAGCCGAAGGTGTCTTTATTCCACGAGAGGTGGAAATGCTTAAATTTAACTGAAAAATATGACGAAAATTACTTGACATTTGTGTCGGTCGTCAACGAACACTGCCACGATTTTAAATTAGCTGGACTGAATGCTGATGATTTCAAATGCCTTATATCTGTACAAGAATTGGTATTAGCAAAATAATCTGAAATTCGACGCAGAATTCTAAGTTGAGAAGTGAACCTAACCTGATACAACAAAATCTAGCAGAAGACTGCCAGAAAGTGGTAAGCTTTAAAAAAAGCTTCAAAAGACACTAAAGAATCCGGAGTCGCATACGTAAGGAAAATACATAAAAAATCAAAAAACCCTATTCTCCAGAGAAAATAAAAATGAAAGTACATTATTCTCCCACAGAGACAAAAGACAATGTACTGAAAATCATTAAGTCACCGCTAAGTCCAATTTTCGTTGTGGGCCGCTCCATTGGTGTAGATATTATCCATGTCGCACGAAATCTTACCTGAATTGTGACAAAATCGGACATAAAACTCCCATTGTAGAACAAATAGAAAGATAAACAACCGGGTACGAAATACTAGAACAAACGAATACGTCTATAAAAACATACGTAAATATGTGGTGGGAAAATACTGAATAAAAACGTGGAGCTATAGTTAGATTCGGTATCCTATTTATCAATCATAAATTTGCGAACCTGGAAAAGGTTATATAAACCTACCATGCAAAGGACCTACAAAACAGCCAGAACGGTGAGGGGGGTTACAAATAAATTTTGAAGGTGAATTAATCACTAATGTTACATTAAACGATACCACAAAGATGCAACAAATAGATCCGTGGGATGTAACTATCAGCACATTTTGTCAACAACTATAAACCCTAACGACGGGGACAGAAAATCTCAAGTCAGAATAAAGCGTTATCCTGAATATTTCTCATCCGGTCTGAGAAAATGTACAAAGATGTCAGCCAAATTCGAACTAAAAGATATAACGCAACTAGAATTCAAGAAAAAGAGATAAAAACGTACCGTTCGACTCATTGGAGAAAACTAACGATCTTGACACGCTAGTAAAAACCGGCATCCTATCGAAAGTTGAATTCAACTACTGGACAGCTCCTACCGTCCATGTCAAAAAGAAATCAAAAGAAATTCGCGTTTGTGTTTTGTGCCGATTCCTCCACTGGTTTAAACTCAGTACAACTACCCACTTCCTAGCCATGATAATGTTTTTACTAAGTTATGCGTAGGAAATATTTTCTTTAAAGTCGATCTGAGTGATGCATACCATGCTGAGCAGCCTTGATTTAGCGATCGCATGCCTGGATGATATTATCATAATCAGTAAAGCCAGAGAACACCATCAAGAACATGTCCACAAAATATTCTCTCGAATACAGAATTAGGGTTTTAAAATAAAAGAAGGAAAATGCGATTTCTTCATGGAAGAAATAAAATATTTGGGACAGATCATTAACAAAAACGGTAGAAGACCGGATCCTGAAGAGTTCACAGCTATAAAGATACGCCGGCTACCAAAACTATTACAAAACTACAAAGCTTTGAGGGTTACTACGAAACATTCATCCCTAATATGCACGTCATCCGGGTTCCACTGAAAGAGCTACTAAAAAGGGATCACGTGGAAATGGACACCCGAATGCCGGAATGTATTCGATAAAATCAAAATTACCCTGACGTCGGACATTTCTTACTAACTGTGACCCAAAACTAGATATCATAGTCGTTAACGGCGCGTGCTCGTACGGTATAAGGGCCTGCACCTTACATAAAATGCCAGACGGAATTTAAAAAATAATTGCACACGTTTCACGGTCTCTGTTTCTGGCAGGAAAGCACTATTCTCAAATCTAAAATGAAGCTCTTGTTATCATCTTCGCAGTTACAAAATCCCACCGATATTTACATGGAATATTTCATATACTGCAAGCTGATCACAAACCTATATTGAACAGTTTTGGGTCGAAAAAAGGACTTCGCGTCTACACAGCAAATAGACTGCTGAGGTAGGGAACCAGTCTCCTTAAAGTCGATTTTTAGCTAGAGTACCTCTCCTACAAGCTGATCGGACAGGCATACGGACTTTAACGGTTGGTCTCGATACAGTGAACCAGTAAAGGATTCGGTAATTGTTTCCTTACATAATGATAGTGAAATTAAAACCATGTTGTGTAACATTATCAGAATTTCCTCTCACGTTGCATGAAATTAAACTCGAAGGAAACAATGATGAATTTATTACTTCTGCAAAGTTTGAGATCACAAAGACTAACAAATATCAGACAGTTTTTCTACGTGTGATGACGTCTTAGTATACAGCGAGAGGGTCATCATACCAAAAACCTTAAAAGAAACGGATAGTAAAATATTTTCATAACAGTCACCTAGGAAAAAACCTGATGAAGAACCTCATGCGTAGTTATGCATGCAAGCCAAAGATGGATTTACACATCACAAATATGGTCGATTCCTGCAAGGGTTTGGCTTTGACGGCAATGGTACCATCAATCATTTACTAGCCATTGCCCAAAACTGACCCACCTTGGTCTAGGATTCATATAGGTTTCGCGGGGCTTCTGGAGGATATTTATTACTTAATTATATTAGAAAAAATTTGACAATTTGGCCAGAGGTGCTCAGATATAAGAGACCCATTAAATATTCGCCCGGTTTGGTGTTGTTTCTTCTTTAGTAAGTGACAATAGAACACAATTTACGTCCACTGACTTCAATGAGATTTGCGAACCTTTTGAAATAAAAGATCACGACCTACCAGTATCATCCAGGATCGATTGGGCAGGTAGTGTGATTCGCCTTGAAAAAGCACTTAAAATAGCACGCGACACACCTGTAGAAAATCACTACAACAGTTTCTACGTGTTTATAGGATCGTATCTAACCCGAATACTCCATCATCAGTATCCCCAGGTGAGACTATATTCGCTCGGAAAATAAGACCCGTATTTGATAAACTGTTTCCAAAGCAAAAGAAAATTGGGAAGGCACTCCATTGTACCTAAGAAAAGTTATTATCCTGGAGAAAAAATTCTATAAAACTTACAAAAATAACACTTCCCTCTGAGAACTGGGACCAATAGACAAACGAATTCGAAACATGGTATACCTCATATATGGTCCTAAATTCACCCACAAAAGGCACATAAAACAAATCAGGAAGCGTCAGTTGAATGATTCCAAATATGCAACTCACGAAGAAGAGGTCATTTAAACAATATGACACCTTCGAGATTGAACCACCCCAAGCAGCTCCAGAATGTAGCCGATCGGGAAGGAAAAGAAAATTCACGGATCCTTTCACCGTCGATTCAAAAAGGAAAAGATACTAGTACCCCTTGCAGAGTAAGGTCTTGGGAGGGGGTGTTATGGGCCATAATCACTATACAAACCCTGATCATTTTACAAACCCTGATCACTATACAAACGCTAAGAGTAATACACTGGAGGGGGAGTGTAAATATCACGTCGTAATGCGAGATTACAAACTGTCTAGCTTAACAGTCGGACTTACCGATAACTCGTTCCTTGTATTCATTTTCGTGTACAAAGTATAGTCTGCCTACATGAAACCTGTTGTTCGAGTCTTTCTTGTGACCCATTCCAAGGCCTTTTTATGATAGTGTCTTACTAAGATTATGATACCATTTCACTTTTACCAAGCAAATACGAATGTCGTTTACAATTCCTAACTATTTAGGTTCGGTTATGATCAAAGAAAAATCCACGGCTGCAGGATGTCTGTGAAGAAATATACTGAACTCTCTAAACTATTTAACTAGCCGCCTCGATCCACGGTAAATTTTCAATAAATATTGACATGTAAAATGCAACCTCAGTTGTTATAACTCTACTCTAGAGTGACTGAGCTGATTTATAATCAAAAATAATATATTTGTTAAGTTTCAATAGTTTTCTATCTAGTATCACATTGATTCGAACATAGTAGAGTAATATTTGAAGAATGTTTCGCTATCGTTACTAACATACCGAATGTCTGTATAGACGCTCATTTGACTTTACCGTCAATGTTATTGCTCACAAACCATCTACAGTGGTTGCGCTTAATTTTAATAGCACTTATACAGATACTAATGTAACTAAATGCTGTAAAAAAATTACTCTCTCTTTAAAGGGATAACACTGCACAAAATTTAGTTCTGCTCACGGACGTTTGTTTTTTTCTATTTCGATTTTACGCAAATATTGGCTTTTATGCAAGTCAAATTATCACCACTCCTCAATTTCAATATCATTATTCTATTCTTGAGCATGCAATTAAGGAAAATCAGGTGTGTGCTTTACTTTTTCGATGTTTCAGCGTAATTAACAGAAATATAGTAAGTTAAAAACCGATTGTCTTTGTTTTTTTTTGAATCGAGGATTAATAAGCAGTCCCAATTAAGATCATCCAATTAAAATATCATTAATCTTTAGCGAAGGAAATAATAAGATAACATCAAGCAACATAATCATTGGAATATCATATAATTTTATACAACTTTAACCCTTTTATTGTTCTAAAGAATTCGCAGCAATATACGTATTTGCCTCTATTGTAGAATATGATTTTTAATGTTTTACGTTTCAATAATATGTTTCATGCTCAGACCCAGGTCAGCCACGATTCAGCAGTATAACTGCCTATATTAGAACCGGGGTTTCCCCGTGCATTTTGCTTTTCATGTGTAATATAAGTTGGAATACATTGATATACACACGGTGAGTAATAGTTTTCAGATACAACGGCGTAATTTTCAAGAAGATTTACTGCTGTTTCTCGCAGGTCGAGTTATAATGGCATTTAATTCAATGTTGTTAGCTAAGATAACTCGGTTTATTGATTTAGAAACTGTGCATATAAATCATCAATGCATTCCTTAAAGCATTTATTTTTCGGCATCTGATAATCTTTAGTCGGCAACCATTTAAGCTCATTTCTTTCAACTATAATCAGTGACGTAGTGTGAAAGGTGACATCTTGCCAGCTATATACATGTCAATGTGATTTCAGATTCTACTTTAGTCGCTTTCCTCCCAATCATATTACATTCGAGAAAAAAGGGAATACTACAGAGCTATTACATTGGTGCAATACATTAAGATGGAACTTTGTAGACGGGGCGCGCATTTAGGCATGTCGGTGTTATAATACATCGTTTAATATAAATATACGTGTGCGAGAATGTGTAAGTCTTAATGCTTGTGTGTATGTATGTTGCCGTGTTTGCGCGTATGTGTGCGTGTTTGTGATTTGCTTGTAATATTCGTCTGTAAATATC
>JACXVO010045467.1:253076-263266 GCA_015501135.1 Hapalochlaena maculosa
TGTTATTTAGTGAAAATAAAACAAATTTTTGAATTTTTTTCCCCCTCAGTATTTTTCTCTCAGTAAGCGACTACATAAAGGAAAAGTGAAACAAAAATTGTGTGTCAGTAAAAATTATTTTTTCCCAGTAAGCGATGACATAAGGGAAAAGTGAAACATAAGGGGAAAGGGTATAGTTTTGCCACCCCGCCATTTCGCGTGTGTGTGTGTGTGTGTGTGCAATGTGAACTTTCCAAGGGTTTCCCTCCCTCCCTCCCTCTTTCGTACGTGCACATTTTTTTTCTCATATTCGTTTTCAGGAAGTCCTTTTACACCTATTACACTATTTTATTTCAATTTTTGGACTTGGGAATAGCACTGCAGTTTAACCATATACCCTGTAATGTAAAATGAGGTATTTACACAGACAGATATTGTAAATATTTATTTACACACCTTAATTGTTTCCAGACGGTTCCTGTATTGAACAAAATAGAAATGTCGTTAATGTGCACTAAAACCACTGAGATCATCTTCTTCAGTGTTGTAGTGACACACATTATCAGTCGCTCTGTCAGTGTTGCTCTCAACTTCTTGTCCCTCTGCTGGTCGTTAGTGAAGAAAAATCTATAGATTAGCTGCACTGTTGTACAAGCCACAGGCTTCACAGCATGAGAAAAAAGTAGCGGCTTATAGTCCAGTAAATATAGTAGTTATCATTAAGCTAGTGTTAGGAACATTAATTGTAACTGAGGTTTGGTGGAAGATTTTAATTTCAAAGCTTATGAAAACAAGGCATTTGTACTATAGAGCCAGAGCTGGCTTCAACCGGGTTGGTAATGAAAAGGTTAATCAAAGTAGAAGGGTGTTTCTGAGCTCTCTGTAAATGGAGTCAGTGCTGGTTTAGCATGAGGTGTCTAAAGTGCATGTGGATGATACTTGGGTGTGGAAAATTGCTTTCATTTTTGAATTTAAAGAATTTCTTTTCTTTTGGCAGATGTCATTTTGATTTACTGAAGAAAAGTGACAAATTGTTACGAGAATTGAAAAATTTGGACAGCCAAAAATGGTACGTTTCTATTTTAGGGTGTATTTGTTAAGTTCTGGTTTAATTGCTTTTTTGGAGGGTTGGGGTGAGGATTTCTTACTCCCTGCCTGTTATTTATTTTTTATTTTGTTGTTTTACTTTTCCTTTTTCTTTCTTTGCCTTTTTAATTTTGATATTTTGTTCAGTAATCATGGTGTCATTCCAGTAATTATTGTACAACAAATATGTGTAACTATATTTGTGATATTTACTGAAATAATATTTATTTATCGATTGTGAAGTTACCTGACTGATTGTATTTGAGTTAATATGGTCATTAGCTAGTATTGGCTTCCTCATCAAAGAATGAATGAGGACACTTTTAGTGATACCACTGTTTATAGGGCCTAGTTAATTTCATCCTGAAGTAGCAGTTTACTGATAAAGTTGTGACCATTTGTTTTATGTACTGGTGACGGTAGATAAATCACTAACTTTTAAGCTTGATGGCTGCTGTTCTATTCACTCAGCTTTCCATGCTGTTATAGCTATAAAATAATGACATTAAGATGGTGGTTATTATGTAAATGATTAGATTCAAAGAATTGTTCAAATATAAAGAATTTAAAGGTTTGCTATGGATATAAAAGACATTAGGAGAGAATAAATGAAAATAACCTACAGAGAACTTTCTTGGAAGTAACTGTCATGACCTGGTGGTAAATTAATAATGTATGAAAAATGACAAGTTTGTTTTATTAATGGATAACATCATATATGTATTTCTTTCCTTCCCATTATCTCTTTCTTATTAAAGAATATGAAATGTGAGTTAATAATTTATATAAATAAAAAAAAAAAAATTTTTTTCTAGCCGTGACACCCACAAAGTTGCTGTGATATATGTAGCTGAAGGTCAGGAAGATAAACACTCAATACTTGCTAACTGTGGAGGAAGCAAAGCTTATGAAGATTTTGTTAGTGGTTTAGGTTGGGAAGTAAGTATATGTTTAATGACTTGCCAAATGTTTTGAAGGAAGATGTACTGTATGTTGAATCCTTGCTAAATATTATTGTTGAATATATGAAAAAAGCCTTTGTGTATGTATGTGGTATTTAATTGTTGGTTCATGGAGTTATGATTATGTTGTATCTCAAGCCTTTTCTTTTAATTGCATCTGATCATATTTAAACGATTATTCTATTCACTGACTGCAAGGCTTCATTGAAGTATCTCACCTCTCCTTCTGGTCTCCCATCAACTACTTACTTCCACCACTACTGACCACTGCCACTGCTATCACCACCACCACCACTGGTACTGCTTTTGATACCTTCACTATCACCACTACTATTTGTAGATTTCTTCTGTCACAAATATTTTCTCTCATTTATTTTTCATCAAAAAACAAGATTTGCTAATTTTCTGTTTGGTATTTCACGATTTCATTTTTTTATCGCTCTGCTGTTCACTGTTAAATAATAGTACTTCAAGTAAACTACAAGATCTTAATGAGTGGTTAGAACAAGGACAAGATAACCAGTATTTGAAATTGCTTGCTTTAAAAAGAAAAAAGTTTTCAAAATATCAAAGAAAACTGAAGTCTTGAACAAGGCATCTTATTTCATCATCATCATCATCATTTAGTGTCTGTTGTCCATGCAGGCATGGGTTAGGCGTTTTTGACTGGGACTGGCAGGCTGGTTGGCCACTCCGAGCACCTGTCTGGTCTGGTCTGGTTTGGCTCGGTTTCTATGGCTGGATGCCCTTCCTAACGCCAACCACTCCGAGAGTGTAGGGGGTGATTTTTACCTGCCACCCACATGTGTGCCATTCATGTGACACAGGATTTTGGTGATTTTACACCACTTTCACTTATCTGCTAAATGACTGACATTAAAATATTTGTTAAACTACACCCTTACTATCAATCACAAAGTCATTTCTCACCATCACCTGCCAGCTGCTCTTAACTACAAACCATCGACATTGATTCTTTTAATGTTCAGTTTACGATTTCCTACAAAATCTCATAGCAGCCATTAGTATTCAGATTATTCTATCAAATGTTAGGCCTATTTGTTCAGATCGTTTTAAATTAATCATGGATTAACTTGTAACTTTGTCATTTTCGTAATGTGATTGTTCCTTTTTTAGAAGGACATTGTAGACTATGTGTGAGATGCTGGATCTGGCTTGTTTAGACATAAAACATTTTTGAATGTTTTGACTGGATATGACCAGTTTGAGTACCTAAGGGTTAACTTGCCCTTAGGAAGGAAAGGAGTACACAAGGCAAGAAAGGAGTACTCTGTCGGCTCCGATAATGAGGGCCCCAGCTGAAAAGACCAATGGAAAAGCTTGCTTATGAAATTAACATACGGGTGGCTGAGCATTCCACAGGTAATTGTACCAGTAAACATAGCTCTCAGGGAGACTCAGTGACACAGTGTGACAAGGCTGGTCCCTTGAAATACAGGTGCTACACATTTTTGCCAGCTGAGCAGACTGGAGCAACGGGAAATAAAGTGTCTTGTTCAAGGAAACAACACGTTGCTGGGAATTGAACACCTGACCCTATGGGCATGAGCCGAATGTCCTAACCACTAAGCCATGCGCCTTTATTCATCACTCTACTGACACCCAACTAATGTTTTTCATTAGTAATGTCTTTTCCAGCACATAAAAAATCACCAAACATGTTTGAGGCAGTCGATGGTGCTACGTATGTGGTGCCGGTGTTGGTGGCATGTAAAATCACTAAGCATGTTTTGGAGTAGTCGTTGATACCACGCAATTGGCATCCATGTGGGTGGTGCGTAAAATCACCAAAACCCTCTGTGTCACGCGAATGGCACACGTGTGGGTAGCATGTAAAATCACCCCAATACTTTTAGTGGTTGGCATTAGGAAGGGCATCCAGCCGTAGAAACCAAGTCATACCAGACAGGTGCTCGGTGTGGTCAACCAGTCTGTCAGTCCCAGTCGAAAACATCTAACTCATGTTTGCATGGACAATGGACGCTAAATGATGATGGTGATGATGATGTCTTTTCTGTTGCCTGGTGAGAGAGAGAGAGAGAGAGAGAGAGAGAAAACGGGGTTGGTTAATTGTAGTGAAATGAAAGCATAGAAGAAACTAACAAGCATTTTTTTGTCAGCTACAAAAGGAATGTTGAAGCACAAACATCTGGTCAACAGTGCTAATGCTAGTATTACTAATAGTGGTGGTAATTTTTTTAATTTAGGCACAAGGCCAACAGTTTTGAGGGTAAGGGGTTATTTGTTGCCATTGACTTCAATACTTGGTTGGAACTTTACTTTATCAATCTTGAACGGATAAAAAAAAAAAAAAAACAAAGTTGACCATAGCGAGATTTGAACTTGGAACATAGTCCGAATGTACTGTAAGGCATTTTTTTTTCTAGTGTGCTAATGATTCTACCAATCTCTAATAATGGTTTTAGTAGCAGTAATCGAAATAATAATCATAATCATCCTTCTTACTAGGGGCACAAGGCCTGAAATTTGTGGGGGAGAGGATTAGTCGATTACATCAACCCCAGTATGAAAGTGATACTTAATTTATTGACCCTGAAAGGACGAAAAGCAAAAGTTGACCTTGGTGGAATTTGAACATTACAGCATTCTGTTTTTGTGTTTGTTACAGGTGGATCTTGAACAACATGTTGGTTTCCTTGGAGGATTGCAACAGAACAAGACTACAGGAGAAACTGCTCCTTATTATGCTAATTCAACATGTGAAGTTATTTACCATGTTTCCACTCGCATGCCAACTGGTAATGATGCAGCTATGCATATCAAGGTGAGTATGTTTTATTAGAATTTTGTTCTTCTTCTTTCTTGTTTGTGCTGTAACAATTTTAGTGGAAGGAGAATGGTTGTAGGAACTCCTTTATTTGTTAATCATGATCCAACCAGTACAGATTTACGGTAAGAAACAGCTGTTTTTTTCCCCTTAAATAATTAACTTACCTTAGAATTGTCTCACTAGAAGTAATTGTATCTGAATTCTTGTTTAGCCCTGATCAGTTTAGACCTATCATTATAGGGATTCCAACCCTGGGTAATCCATCTTCTCAATGACTATATTTGATGTCTGCCTTCAAGCTAGAGTTGTTTCATTTCACCTTTCAACAATGCTTTTTTACACGTTTTCGTTTTTATCCCTTACATTCTAATGATAGATTATTGCCATGAGTCTCCTTCAGATGCTGGGTGGGGATGCGACCAATTTCTAACTTGAAAACAACTGTCCTTTACACACAAACTCTCTCACTTGCTGCTGCTGCAATCAAAATAAAATGTTCACCTGCTCACTTAACCAGTATGGTGGCATCATTTGAAGGCTAAAACCGTGCAGAAGTGCATTGTGACCAGTGATGTGTAACATCTGATAGCCTTGTTGGTCATCTGATCATGTGACTTACCTATCTCCTCATTAAGATATTTCCTACTTTCACTAATTTGAGTTCATTAACCACCTAGATTATATATATTGTTTTTTTCCCTGCCTAGGAGTAGATTTCATTTTCACAACCATTTGTATTCATATTTTGGCATTCTGTCTTTTTTTCTTTGTGTGTTACAGGTTATGAACGTAGTCTTACAGCCAGTTTGCTTTTATTACTTTGCACTTTATTCCTTTATTTTCTAAATTTGACAATTATTGTTACTTTTACAGATGAGGCATCTTGGGAATGATGAGGTCCATATAGTGTGGTCAGAACATAGTCGAGACTATCGCAGGAACATTATTCCTACAGAATTTGGGGATATTCTCATCATTATTTACCCACTTCCAAACGGGCTTTTTAGGATTCACATTAACAAAAAACCTGATGTAAGGAAGATTTTTAAAAATATATTTTCTCATTTTTTTATTGTATAGTTTTTAAAAGAATGTTCTTGTATATTTTTTTTATTGTTTCTTTATGAAGAAAAAATAAAATAATAATAATTAGAGTCTAAAGAAACTAATTGTGCTTTGCTTTTAATAAAATTAGGAAAGCAAGATAAGTTTGTGTGCCATAACTGTGGCAGAGTTCTGATTTCCTGAAGAAACCCCATGCCATGAACAATCAGAGCTGATCTCTGGCCACACGGACTTGTATTGCTTAGTCAAGGGGTCTTTCATTTTCATATTTGTGTCAGTCATTTGACTGTGGCCATGCTAGAGCACTGCCTTAAAGGACTTTAGTCGAACAAATTGATATCAGATTTTTTTTTAAAGCCTTGTTATTACTGTTACAGATGAGGCATCTGCTAAGTTACTAGGAGGTAAATGTACCGACACTTGTTGTCAAGCTGTGATAGGTGGGGGACACGAAAACCGACTTACAGAGATCGGGTCATTCGATAAATAATGTCTTTTTTCAATTGCATAAACTAAAAGTCGAGGAGGATGGGATAGATTACCAGCATCAACTTGCCATACAAGCAAGTAATAATTTGACCTCATACTTAGTCTTAGTGTAAGTTTTGAAGAGTGCTGTTTGATTTTTAAGTTATTTTTTTCAAAGCTGTAGTGGAAAGGACAAAAGGAATATATTTTGCTTTATGAGTTCAATAAAGGCAACAACACAATGGAAAGTGCGAGAAATATTAATGCCACAGTATATGGGGATCAGACAGTGAGCATAAGCCAGTGCCAATGGTGGTTCCAGAAATTCTGAGCTGAAAACTACAACCTAGAAAACTAGCCATCTCCTGGAAAATTTATAGATCTTGAGAGAAGGACACCTTGCAAACCCTGGTGGAATAAAATCCCATTATAACTGTTGAGGAATTTGCACAGAAGCTTGGATTTGGTTATTCGACCATTCGTCGACACCTGCGCACCATCGGAAGAGTTAGCAAATTGAGTCAATAAGTTCCTCACAAACTTTGAGTTTAACCACATGCAGAGAGTGAACTTGTGCTCTTTTTTGCTGTCAAGTTTCACAGATGAACCTTTTTTTTTTCTTTGGACTGAATAGTGGTTGTGGTTGGTGACGAGAAATGGGTTCGCTATAAAAATATCAAGCACTGAAGACAGTCGGTAGGGAAAAGAGAAACACTGGCACCCAAACTAAAGATAGGTCTTCACCCACATGAGGTGCTGTTTGGTGAGATATGAAAGATTTAATCCACTTTGAACTTTTGAACCCAAACTAAATAATGATAAAGGAAATCTACTGGGAGCATGGTTTTGTTTTTGTTGTAGCCCCCTCCCCCTACTCTTAGTGTGCTTTTATATACTTGTGGAAAATAAAATCATCAGTATTATTGTTAAGATAATGAATTGAAAGAGTCGTTAGCACAATGAATGAAATGCTTAACAGTATTTCGCCCATTGATCTGTTTGGAGTTTAAATCCCACCAAAACTTTATTTGCAGTTCTAAACATACTCGATACATACTTGTGCTTAATTGTCAGTAAATTAAGTACCAGTTGCTTACTGGGGTTGATCTAATTGACTATCTCCCTCCCCCACAAATTTCAGGCCTTGTGCCTATAGTAGAAAGGATTGTTATTATTGTTATTATTATTATTTGCGTTAATGCAAGAAAATTATTGATGGTTATGATATTAATATTGCTTTCTTTTTAATTTCAGATTCATTTTGGCCCATTGTTTGACGGTGCAATAGTCAACTCCAAGGTCCTCCCTTGTCTAGTCCGAGCCACAGCCATCAATGCGAGCAGAACAAAGCGGGCTCTGATGCCCCTCTACCATTCCCAGTATCTTTTTATTAGCTGTGTTGAGATGCTGTTTTTACCCATTTTCAAGTGTAAAAGTCATAAAATGTCTTCCTCTCTCCGCTCCCACATATTGTAGTCCTTATTTCCAGCCTGTCAGAACCATTTGCAAATCAAATCTCTTGATCAAATAGCCTTGTTCAGTGTTAATGAATGATAGGATATGAACTTCCAATGTTTTTTTATTGATTTTCTACTGCTTTATTGATTTGGTGACCTTTTTTCTTTAGAAATTCAGTGTTTGTGTTTGGTAACTCTCAGCGTTAGTAACCATGCGTAGGTGTTCTTTTCCACCAAAAGACCAAGAAGAGAAAAACATGTCATTCTTACCAAAATGGTCTTGCTGTTTGCTTTTGTTATAAACAAATTGCTTATGGCAGGAATGTACTGGGATTATCTTGAGATTGTACTGCAAACAAAGTGAGGCTAGATCTCAGATCTTATATGTCTGCATATTAGATTCAAGACTGTTTCAAAAACTTGGTGTGACTGTTCTAGTTTTTTTCTTTCATTGTGAGCAATAGGGACTTAATATGAATCAAATAGTGTGTATTCAGAATTTCCTGCCTTTTGTGGCCTTCAAAAAGACAAACATTCTGTTTTAGCTTTGAAAGGGATTGTTGCATCTAAATAACTTGTATTTCTCTTTCAAATCACATAACCAGGTTTTGTTAATGTCCAGGTTAAATTATTGACAAAGATGTTGTCAGAGTAGAACATTGCTGTTGCACTCCCATGATGGAAGCAGTTTTTATAAGAACATGATATCTCTCATAATTATTATGGTCAATGTGTTCATTGATTACTACATGATTTTATGATAGTGCTCAAAAGCATTGGACAAGTGGTTGGTTACCTGCTATCATCCAATCACTACATATTAGTACATGTAATAAAGAATTTATGATCTAATGTTATTAAAAAAGGTCGGATAAATTTTCAACAAAAGGGTTAACTTTTATATCAAGTACTATGTGCGGATCCTCAAACTATATTATCTCTGTTGGCTGTGTGGATCTTCAAACTGTGTTTTCACTGCTGGCTGATTGTACCTAATGCTGTGTTTCCCAGGTGAGGTGAACTGCATGGAAACTTGTCCAAACTGTACATCTGGATAGAAAAGGCTTTGTTGTAATTAACTTAATTTTTTTTCTTTCTGAGTTTTAATTCTGTCAAATTTAGCATTGCCGTTTGTTTCTTTGTGGTTTTATAAACTTTATTTTAGTCATATTTTGGGGTTGAACTCAGCCGTACAAGACAGATAACTTTAAGTTAATGTGAGATTCATTATTATAATTGGATTAGTTTTACCTTTTGTTACTCCGAGTACCGTCAAGTGTTGAGGTAGATATAATAGTTTGAACTATCCCTGCAAAACGTATGGCCTTGTGGATCTATTAAAAATCATCATCATCATCATTATTAATTATTATTGCTTTTTAATTCACCATTTCCTCTGAGTTTTCCCTTGACTGACTTTTTTCCTCAGCTATGAAGAACGTGCTAAGTGCCTGGGCAACATCATCCAGAAACACATAGAACTGACCATGTTTGAGGACTTTGCAGCTAATGTCTTTGCACCAGTCTTTCCAGACACTTCTGCAACAGGTCAGTCAGTGTAACAGTTCCCTCCACGTCTGCGCCACTTCATTTCCCAACACTGTTTTATAGAAATAGAAGGCACCAATGTGGTGGTGTTGTTAGTGTTGCTGTTTTCTCTTTTTTTTTTTACTATTTTGTCTTTTACTTTACTTCCATATACATTCCATCTCTCTCTAATATACATACATACATACATATATATACATATATGTATATAAACTCATCTGCCTCTTTTACTCATTCTTTATCCCTTCTTCATACTTTCTTCATATTCTTCATGCTTTATCCTTCCTCTCATATTTTCTTTTCCATATCCTCTCACTCACTCACTCACTCACTCACCCACAATCACTATATTCTTTCATTTCTATTTCCATTCTCTTTCATATCCTCTTGTCTCTCTCTTTTATCCTTCCCTCTCATCTCCAATGCTTTACTGTTCATTATCCATTTTTTTAGAATTATTTTGAATGTTTTAATGTTTGTTTATTTCTTTTGTTTCCTTTATTGTTGTAACCCTCTTCTCATTAAAAGTTATTCTCACAAATCTTCCTTCAGGTCATTGTGGCATACTGCTTGTGCTTATACAAATATACTTGTGTATCAATGTCATCTCTTTCTATATGTTCGAAATGATTGAAGTAGATGGACAGTCAACAACTGACGAAGGGTTACACTTCATGTTTATTTATCCTGTTTCCATTTCCTTTCCTTCGTGTTTGCTTGTTGCCTGTCTTCGTATTTGGTGTTTACGGATTGTGATGTACCCATATATACATATGTGTATATTTATATATATATATATATATATATATATAT
>JACXVO010045486.1:224741-235966 GCA_015501135.1 Hapalochlaena maculosa
AAACCAGACAAGGGCTTGGTGTGGCCAAACACCCTGCCAGCCTCATTTGAAAACGTCTAATTAAACAGGTAGAATATATTGACCAGATATGGTCAGTTTAAATGCTAATTGGTTAAGAGAGTATGATGTATTGGGAATGTACAAGGTCAAAAGATAAGATGACCATTCCTAGAATTCCATTGAATTCATCAGGGTTGGCTAGGAGTAGGCATGATATTAAAAGATATTGATATATGTTATTCCAAATTAATATATATTTGAAATAACTTGTGACAATCAGTTATTAAATGAGATTGCAGTAACATGATAGCTAGTTGTATAACTTTACAGGATCATATGGACAACACTGAAGATCCTATCTATATCTAGTGGTTCAGTGGAACGATTTTCTTTTTTCACTGTTTCTCCATGACAATAAAGTTCTGTAGTCAACACAGGAGGCTAATGAAATATTAATGATATACTCAATTGTATAGCATTGCAACTGCTTACATGAGGGAAGGAACTATACTACTCTGTTGTGTCTACTTAAAGCTAAGTTAACACCACCCCTATCATGCACCAGTCAACTGGTCTAGTACCATTTCAATCATCATCCATTGAATGTTTGGTACTTTATTCACTGACCACTAATTATGCAGTACCCTATCGACACTGGCCAAAGATTATACAGTACTCTATCAAAAAAGGACTACTGAATGTGTATTACTCTATAAACAACTGACCACTAATTGTTTAAACCTTTCATTACTGTATTTGTTTTGAGATGTTCTGTGTTTCTTTCAATTATTTTAAATTTAACATATAATTTAGTAAAATAACTTAGTTAACATTAAACTAGAGTTAGGAACATTAATTGTGACTAGGGTTTGGTGGAAGATTTTAATTCAGAACTTATGAAAACAAGACATTTGCACTACAGAGTCAGAGCTGGTTTCAGCCGGGTTGGTATCGAACGGGTTAATACTTATTCACCACTGCCTGATACCCTATAAGGCCCAGACCACCAGCTATCTGGTACTTTTAACTACTGACCGGTGCCGGTGTGGTACCTGAGTAACCACTCATTATCCAGTACTCAATTAACAACTGAATACTAGTTGTCAGGTACCTTATGACCAAAAAACGTGAAGATGAAAAGGTACATGGTACTTCACTTTTCATCTGTGGTGACAGTAATAAGGAATGCCACTCTTGGATAGGCATACACTATCATTGCATACAATGTGCCAATATAATGAGGCACAGATAGAAGGGAAAAAAATAAAGAAAAGAAATTTCCATTGTTTCCATAGTTTCCTAAAATGAACAAAGGCCAACAATGACATTTGTGTCCATAACCTGGACCCTAATTCTCAAACTCAGAACCTAAGTAGATATATTCAGGTGATATTAATCATCTCTGTAGACAACTGATTGCTAAAAATGATAAGTCATTTTTAGCATGTGTTGCTGTGTTCAATTCCCAACAAGGAGCTATATGCCTTCGATACTCTGCCATATCCAAGGAAAGATATGTAACATCTGTTAACACCAACAGCACGAGATAAAAACATACCCAATAGAGTGCAAAGATTTGTGGGGAAACGAACTGTATGGAATAGATTTAGTTGACTTTTATTTACCCTTGAGAATACCAGAACTGTGTCTAGTTAAAAGAATACAGTGAGTCTTGAATATTAGGAGAGGCTTGACACCTTTTATACAAACCATTATTTATTTTATCAACCTATAAAGGATAAGAAGGCAAAGGTGATATCACCAGAATGTGAATATAAAATGTAAAAAGTCACAATGAAATATCACTAGGTATTTTGTCAGAGAAACAATTATAATACTGGTCAATGCGATAATAGCAAAGTTAAAAAAAGAATAGATATCAATAAAGGAGAAAGTGTGAAAATATCTTACCAAGAATGACACCTTGTGCACCTCTGTAATAACTTGGAGTTAAAGTGCGAAATCTTTCTTGACCAGCAGTGTCCTATAAATATCACCAAGCACAGAATGTATACAATGTTTCGATAAGGAATAACGGAGAAACATCAAAGAGGTATAAATAAATTCATGGCATACAGAAAATTGAGTCACCAACCACAAATACTATACAATCTGTTTGATCACATATATAAACTGCAAAGACAAGTCTAATAAATCATAGACACATTAATACACCAGCTTACAACCCGATAAAAAAAAAAGATTGCCTCTTTTACTTCTGTCAAATCTAGGCAAATGAAAATTATGCATACAGAACAAATCAGTTTTAACTTTAAATTCTGTGCCACTTAGAAGCCTGTCTACAGATGGAAAATATATTTGCTGTTCTTGTATAATGCCAAGTTTGTAAATCAGTAATACAAGAAGTAATACTGATAGGACTATCTTACAGCAATACATCTGATGATAGCCCTACCCTGAATTTTGCTAAGAGGCTGCATAAGTCACTTTCATTTATGCTGCATAAAGCTACAGTAATCCACTTTATATTAATACTCTGGATTTGGTTTGTCTTAATCTCTGGAAATAAGGTTTCTAAAAGCCTGTTTTGTAGGAATGAGTTCCAGGATTGGGTATGAGTGCTTCACAAACTATTTCATTTTTTTAACAAAGCAGACCAAAGACATATCCACGAAGACAGTTACAGAATTATTGTTTAGACTCAGATCAATACTGACAAAGTAGCCCTATGATCAATAGCAGCTCAACCATGATTGCTTTGTTCTTACTTCGTGTATTTTGTTTTTAGGACTATACTAGTCAAAATGGCCCCACCTTTCAAGAGATTAGGTTGTAATGTAAGGTAGTGTTGTCTGTTGAATTACGTTCCTTTCTGGGCCTCTTCTATTTTAAAATTCTTAGTTCATTTTCGTATCCACTTTACATTGATAGTAAGATAGTAATGGAATTAAAAGTAGAATCATACTTTTAGCTCTCATCCAGTTAAAATCTATAAGAATCAAATTCAGAACAATGATCTTTTAAAAATTCATCAATTTCATGCAGCACTCTCTGCCTGCAGCTAGGTGAGTTTGGTCATTAAGAGTTAACCATTTCGTTAATGTATTTATTTTGAGATGCTCTGTGCATCTTTCAGTTAATTTTAAATATAACCATCAGTTAGTGGTTCTACCCGTCACTTAGCAATTCTACAAAAGAGATCGCTAAAATAAGTACTGGGCTTACAAAGAATAAGTTCTAGGGTCGATGTGCTCGACTAAAGGCAGTGCTCCAGCATGGCCACAGTCAAATGACCGAAACATGTAAAAGAATAAAGAATTTGTTAAAATAACAGTTATTAAAATGTTAGGAACAGAAATAGTGACTAAGGTTTGGTGGAAGATTTTAATTCAGAACTTATGAAAACAAGACGTTTGTACTACTGAACCAGAGCCAGTTTTAACTGGGTTGGTAACGAAAAGGTTAAACATGATAGCCATTGATACAGTATAGGACTAGTAAGAGGACATAAGTTACTGATCCTTCCCTCCAGCCTCTTAGCTGCTATCCAACTCCTCATCCACAGCTATCTTACTACAACTATATTGACCTTTACTCCCCTCAATTTGAAACCTCTATACTTCCCATTTAAACACACTCATTTCATCCACATCTTATACGTTATATGAAAATACTACATTGCACAGAATAGCATCCTTTTGGAACTCCCACACTGTCTATATCTTATCCAACACATTCAAACCTACCACAATTCATATTAAATAATCTGCACTGACCTCATTGTTTTCCCCCCTTAGATTCCTTAGAGAAAATCTAAGAAGGCATTAAGCTTTGCTCCACATATTAACAAGCAAAAATCATCTGATATAAATTTACCAGTTCTCATATTACAAAATGAACAATAGATTAGCTTGCTTGACAAACATAAATAGGAGAGATATGAAAATAGCAAACTACACTACAAGAAGGAAAACATTAGCTTCTTACTCACCCAGATGGCAAGCTTTGCTTTATTTCCATCCACTGCCAAAGTCTTAACTTTGAAGTCAACACCTGTCAAAATATGTAATTCTAGTCAGTTAAAATATTTACAGGAACAGTTAGTCTGTGTAGTAGTAGTAGTAGTAGTAGTAGTAGGCGTGTGTGTGATTTTTAAAGTCCATGTTCTATGTTGGCATTAGTTGAACACAAATATGCACACACATACACATACATACAATCATATTTATACAAATACATGCACATTTTGTGTGTGTGTGTGTGTGCCTATGTATGTGTAGGTAGAAGAGTGCTCAATACAGAAGTTAGATTTACTGGAAGCTAAAAGCTTCATGAATCATTATTCTTGCTTCCATTTTTGAAGATGATATTGATGAACAGAACAAGGAAAAAGAAACCATACATAAGCATGGAAAGAAGCATGCACGCAATTACACTGTATATAAAGCATTAAAAATGCAAACTGCACAAGAAAATTAGCAAGAAAATATAAAATGTTTAATGCTGCTGATAATGAATCTGTGTGTGCGTGTGCATGCAGCACCTATACACAAACACACATAGAGGCTTATATATTTTCCAGGACATGTCAGGGGACTATGGTTAACTAGGTATATTTCATTTTGGCTTAGCCTCTATAGCTGGATACCCTTTCTAATATCAATCATCTTATACAGAACACTAGGCGCAATTTCTCAGGACACCATTACTAGACAAGTTCTCATGTTTTTAGCAAAGCATCTTCCCTACCTTATGGTGTCTCAGCTCATTCACCAGCCACTTCAGAGTGTACTGGCTGCACTGCAAAACAAAACAGCTTTCTCTAAATGAAGATATGGCTGTTCATTCAAAATATACATGACCAAGGGGGTAAATCAAAGAAAAAAGATATGTACATGAATGTGATTTGTTAGAGTGAAATTTTGAAAGTGTTGCCCATAAAAACTTGTGATTAAAGTATGCATTCAATTAGATTGTAAAGCAATTAAACTGTAAACAAAATACAACAATGCAAAATCATGTAACGAAGTGAAGTATGTATAAACATATATTTCTTTATATGAAGAACCCTTTTGTTGTTAGCAGTATAGAAAAGCAACATCGTTGCCATCATTGAACAGCCACTTTTCTGTGTTTGCATGGATTGAACGATCTTTATTTAAGGCAGATTTTTCTGTAACTAGATGCTTTTCCTATCACCAGCTCTCACCTGTTTTCAAGCAAGATAATATTGGAAATAAAAGACGCTGCTTATGTAACAGTAGCAATCATTTCTACCTTTAATCGATGTCAAAACAAGAACACACTCACATCTATACAACATGCTTCTTTCAGCTTCTCTGTACCAAATCCCCTCACATAACTTTGGTCATTCCAAGTCAGGTCTATCATAGAAGACACTTGAACAAGGCACCATACAATGGGACTGAACCTAAAACTATGTAGTTAGGAACCAAGCTTTTTACCATACACTCACACCTGAACCTAAAAAAATAGAGTAATGGTCTGATATTGTACAGAAAAACCAAATAAATACATTATGGCATTATCAATAAGACAGCTTCTAATGGTACTTGGTGGAGGATTTACACCAAAATTCAAATTTTAAGTTAAGTCATAAGAACACTGGGATTAAATGAGCAGCTTTTCCCATAGGCATGGTTGACAAGAAAGATTCAACCTGAAACTTCTATAGCAATACAAAGGGGCTCAATCCAAGACTGACCAATTGATATTGAATATATGCTGTTTTTTCTCAAGGCAAATATATTTCTAAACAGAAATTACAAATTTTCTTTCTGGCTGGCAAAATTCCAATTTGATAAAACGAAGTTTTGAAATTACGTTCAGTCAATCCAATGTAAAATTCCAGTCTTGAACCATCACTCAAATATCACCTTAGTGCAATACAATAATAATTTTGCCAGGTAATTATGATCAAGAGAGCAATTTTCCATGTTGACCATAAGAATTTTTTTTTAACTTGTGAAAGAATAATGAAAATGTTTACATGCAGAATAGTTCCCTTTAATATGATTTCAATTGAAGATTTTATGGTACTTTATGATTTATTTGAAAATGATAAGAGATCAAGCCAAGAAACACTTTGGCTGTTAGATTTCACATTTAAGCTGAACACAGAGTTATACCACAAAATTTTACATCTCCTGTTCTTGCTCTTCAAGATATTAGATCCTGGTGGATATTGTATCTTCTCAAAGAACTCTTTGTTTTTGAGGACTGTGTTATAATAGTGAGAGACACTTACGAATGTGGATTTATCTGCAAATAAAGATGATATACACACAGACAAATGCTAGGGACTAAATTATACAAAATTTTAAGTGTATGGTTAGAACTCTTATTTCTATGACAATTTGTTATTAAGCATATTATATAGTTTAAGCTTATTTGTGTAAAGATCCAAAGTGATGTCTAAAAAAATTAGTGTCTTCAGTAATACATAATCCCAATTCACTAAATAGCCGTATTAGTTTCTTTCTAACTATTTCTAGGTTATGTTTATTGATATATATCAAAGTGAATAATCCATCACTTCTATAAATACCTCTAACAGTAAGAAGTTTTGTATGTAGATTGTCTAGGATATAGATTCCTATAAGATCATACAATTGAGCTCCATCATATGAATCCATATATGTCAAATAATTCATCTCTAATTTCCTTGACCCAGATGGAATTATCAAACAACAATAAGAAACATTCTCACATACATTATATAGATGTTGGACTCACTAAGCTTAACATTTATGAAATCCAAAACTTTGGAAAATGTCATAGAGATTGAACGATAAAAGAATAATGTAAAACCGGATGCCTCTACAATTTTGTTTATCTTGGAACCATTGAAACCATTCTTCTGAACTCCTGCCCTCTAAAAGGGAAAAACGAAAATTGTATTTTTTGCTCTAAGAAGATTTGTTTGTCAGCTATTCCTAATCCAAGGTTTGTTAAGTTAATTAACCTTCATTTGGAGTTCATAATGGAACTTAGCTTGTGATTTTAAAACACAGTATTATACACTGTGAGTGGATGTGGGGGTGACTAGGTAGTCAACATTGTCATCTATACTAAGTTTAGCAGCAAATTCCTTGGCTTCTATATCAATGTTTGTGTCAGTTCTGGTTTTTTTATTATACAGACATCAGTTATATTATTAGATAAAAGTTTGCCCTCATTCCCCATGCATGTCTCAAAGAATATTAGGTGACATGGTGTGTCAAGGGGGAAAAGACTGATATCTATAGCAATAAGGGCAATTGGAAGTTTCTAGGACACAGCCTACTATAAATCACAGGCCAAATCTGTGGATGGAGCATGGTTCCAGACTGACATAAAGTGATAGGTGATGTTATGGTACGTTAAATGGCGCCAAAATAGCTAAGAGGCAAGACTGGGGTAAAATAGGGAGCAAAGAACAATATTAGAATGCTAGAAGAAAAGCTAAATATCAGATGTATGAAAATAAGAAGCTGAAAGTTTTGGAGGTCTATTAATATTGTATAAGAGTAGAGGGGGTGTGTGACACGTTCTGGACTACAAAGCAGTGTGTCAGTGTGAAGAGAAGGGAAAAGTATGTAAGAAGAAAAGCATATAGAAAATGATAACACACTTGCCGTCACTAACTGTGAGAAGAGAGAGGCTAGGAAATTTGACTAGGAGTGGTTGTCGAAAAGAATGTGTAGGTAAAAGAAGGATTAACTCTTTTGTTACCATATTTAGAGATGTTCAGTGTTTCTTTAAATTAATTTAAGCTATAATGAAGAATTCAGTAAAATAACTCAGTTGTTATTAAGCAAGTATAAGGAATATACATTGTGACTAAGGTTTGGTGGAAGATTTTTATCCAAAACTTATGAAAACAGACTTTTTTGTACTACAGAACCAGAGGCAGTTTCAGGTGGGTTGGTCACAAAAGGGTTAACACAAGAAAACACAAAAGTGGAAGGTTGAGAGCTAGCTATATGGTTGATAATTAAATGAAGATAAATAGCTTTTGAGTCATGTAAGTTATGTAAAGAGGTGCTGTTAGCAAGGAAAGATTTAGCAACAACTGATGTGTCTGAGAAGAGTCATTCTCTTTTTGTGCCTTATAATTTAATGCACTCACCAGAAAAATTTCCACTTGTCTCTTTATTCTTTTACACGTTTCAGTCATTTGACTGCGGCCATGCTGGAGCACCACCTTTAGTCGAACACATCGACCCCAGAACTTATTCTTTGTAAGCCCAGTACTTATTCTATCGGTCTCTTTTGCCGAACTGCTAAGTGACGGGGACACAAACACACCAGCATCGGTTGTCAAGCGATGGTGGGAGGACAAACACAGACACAGAAACACACAGAAAGAATATATATATACGAGCTTCTTCCAGTTTCCGTTTACCAAATCCACTCAGAAGGCTTTGGTCAGCCCGAGGCTATAGTAGAAGACACTTGCCCAAGGTGCCGTGCAGTAGGACTGAACCCACGACCATGTGGCTGGTAGACAAACTACTTACCACGAGGCCACTCCTGCACCTTTCTTTATTTTTCTAAAATTTTTCGAGCATTTTGCAATCTTTTCAATAGTTTTGACTCTTAGAGTCAACACACAAACTTACATAAAGAATCTTGCAAACCAAATCCAAAAACGAAATAATTGGCAACAAGTTTAATGAGGAAACCAGCTTGCAAGTAAGTGTCAATCAGGACTCGATTCTCAGGTACCTCTTTTTTTTATATATACTTCTGGAGATCATAACAAACTGGAAGTGGCCATGTGCAATATGCAGTAAATGGGTGGGTAGAAATCTCATATTGTGTACCTAATATAAACTATGGGTACACTAAAGATGCAATAGGATCTTAGGCAAAAGAGTAGAGTTTGTCTGTAGCAGATGCACAAGTACAGTTAGCAGTTAAGACCATCAGTGAGATAAATGAACTTTCAAATACTTGAAAGGTTACATAAAAGTAGTCGATGGCTTCTGTTGTCTAGATGATAAGCAGTTAAGGTGGGTATCCACAGAGCATAATAGACAGAATAAGATCAAAGTGGAGACATTCAGTTCTCTTGGCAGCAAAAAGGTTCTCCCTCTAAATAAATGAAGATTAGATTTTATACTGCCAGTGTATGGTGTGCAATGTTGCATAACAGAGAAAAATCAGCTTTGAATACACAAATGATATGCAAAGGCTGCAAAGAAATGGAGCAAGCAAACTCCAATTATATATAATGTTAGTGTATACAAGTAACATAGAACAGTGGTGGTGCATGGCTTAGTAGTTAAGGTGTTGGTCTTCTGATTATAAGATTGTGGTTTCAATTCCTGGACCAGGAAATGTGTTGTTTTCTTCATTTCACATTGCTCCAGTCCACTAAGCTGGCAAAAATGTGTAATCCCATGAAGAACCATCATTCCATCCATGCAAGGAATATATAGGCTATGAAACTGGGAAACCTGCCCTTAAGTTTACCTTCCTTTTTTAACATAGAATAAATAAACTGACTTTAAGAAGAATCAAGAGAGAGACTGTTCAGGCATAGATATATTATGTATCTAGTGGATGGCAAATGGCTAAAACAAAAGTATCAAGGAATCCCAGTGGAAAAAGGGAACCAATAGAAAAGGTAACTGAGGAAGAAATGGAAAGAACTGTACTGGAGAAGGCCTGTCCAAGTCATGCAAGCATAAAAGTGGTGGTGGTGGTGGTGGTGGTGGCAGCAGCAATGTTGTTGTCGTTGCCTGGCAGGCGAACATAAAGAAAATCAAGTAAAGAAGAATATAAACTGATTATAGATAGGTAACTAGCTAGATATGTATATTAAAAAGGGAAATTAGTTTCTTTCTTTTCATCTGTCTTGGCAGCGGCTGCATCTGCAATAATTACATCCAATTCTTTACTACCTCTCTACCAATCAACATATACACTTATAAATCCTGTCTTAATGATCCTTTGATATTGCTTTTTACCTGGCAGCTTACAACTTAGTACCCAGAAAACTAACACCCTGAATTAAGCGAGAAATATTAAAACTTTCTATAATGTTTTGTTTTAAACTCATGGCATTTCAGACCAAGGAGAATTATTTGCAAAACAAAGAAAGGCATCACTTACCTATAGTGGAAGCTTGTTCTGGGTCAAATGTGTCATCAGTAAAACGTAGTAACAGACTGAAAGAGAAGAAAAACTGTGGTTAGGAGAGAAATATCATAGATATGAGCTTACAAAATTAGAGTGACCCTCTGTAAGTGTCAGAAGCATAACACACATCAGTAGATCATCTAAGGAAAGGAAAAGAAGATTTGTAGTACACTAAATAATTATGATACTGTGTCAACATGTCAAACTTAGAGGTATAACAGGACTGGTGAAATAGAAAATGTATAGTGATTAATAAACAATAATTATGATTTTGCAAGAGAGTTAAATCTTCAATATTGTATGGAGAATAAAAGCAAATCAATTTTTCCGTGATTGGAAATGGGCACAATTGTTGTATTAGAGTATAATGTAGAGAGAAATGAGTGGAATATGGTTTTATAAATGTGGAAGCTAAATATAAAGTGAACCTGAGAAAAGATGAATTGAGAAAGAAGTTACACACTAGAAACATTGGTTAGTGGATTCAAATGTGTAGTGCTAATGATTGAAGGATGAATTTTGAAAGGAGATAACTAGATTAGATTTTTGGGTTATTAACACACAAATAAGTTGAAATAAAATGTTGTCAACTGAAGGCAGAGCTGTCTAACATGAACCAGTTTCAAAAATGAACTTTAGCCCTTTTCTTATTGTATTTACTTTGAGATGCTTTGTGTTTCTTTTAATTATTTTGAAATATACCAAAGAATTTAATTAAATAACTTAGTTATCATTAAGCAAGTTTATCAACAAATTGTGACTGGTTTGGTGGAAGATTTCAATTCAAAACTTATGAAAACAAAACATTTACACTACAGAACCAGAACTGTTTCAGCCAGGTTAATAACGAAAAGGTTAAGACAATGAATGGAAAATAGAAGATTTTTTAAAAAATAAATGTTAGAAAAATATGAGATTATTTTGAATACAATTATTTAGAGAAAATACCATCAAACTATTAGTTTTAATAAATTGCAGAAGTTGTCTACTAACAATGTTTAGTCAAAATTTGGCAGGATTACACTAAAATGCAGGTACACAAGGAAGAGCACAGATCAGCTAATGCAAAACAAACTGCCGTATAATTATGTACACATCATCATCATCATCATTTA
>JACXVO010045629.1:128009-141711 GCA_015501135.1 Hapalochlaena maculosa
CTTCATGGGCTCTATTAGCACCAAAAGTTTGAGAACCCCTGGTCTAGAGCTCCTGCACAGTCAAACTCTAACAAATCTCTCCTTTACAACTCATCTTCCTGACACACCTGCCCATCTATCTCCCACTTACCCTGTTCAATCCTCTGTATCACTTATATTCACCTTCCTGTAACTAACATATCTTAATCATATTTTTCTCATTGAACTAACTACTTATCAGTCTCCAGCAAGATGTCTGTTCCCATCCTTCTACCACCTGTCCTCAATACAACTCACCTCTGCCTCACTTAAGGTGTCTTTCCTTGCAAGTTGCTTGGTAGCCTCACAGGTGCCAGTGTTATGTAAATTGCACCTAGTACAGACGCAATGGCCTAGTGGTTAGGGCAGCAGACTTGCAGTTTCGATTCTCAGACTGGGCATTGTGTGTGTTTATTGAGTGAAAACACCTCAGCTCCATGCAGCTCTGGTGGCGAACCCTGCTCTACTCTTTCTCTCTCCTGCTGCATCTAACAGCTCACCTGTGATGGACTGGCATCCCATCAAGGTGGAAACGGTCCTTTATAGCCTGACAAAGGCAAAAAAAGGATCAACACAACACACACATAGTGTCGTTGGTGTTAGGAAGGGCATCCAGTTGTAGAAGCCATGCCAAAGCAGATGATAGAACTGTGTCGTCCTCTGGTTCCCATAAAACCATCGAACACACGCTAGCACAGAAGTACATTAAATCATGACAGGTGTAGCTTTTTAAGTTGATTACAGTAACCAACTATAGAACACTCTTTTTGAAGAGATTGATAAAGTTACAAATCTTTAGAGATTGGAACCATTTTTCTTTCAGCATTTCAGCCAATCACAAAATACTGGATGCTGGAATTACTGTTTCCATAGCAAGAAGAGACTGACACATCATCATTTAACATCTGCTTTCCATGTTGGCATAGATTGGACAGTTTGGGTGGGGATTGATAAGCCAGGAGGCTGCAGAGACCTCACCAGATCAGAGAGGAACATGGTGCAAAATCCCAGACTGCAAGTCCTCAGTCCTCATCCAACCCATGCCAGCATGGAAAGCGGACGTTAAACAATAATGTCACAGTATCTTACTTAGGGAACACATAGTCATTCTAATGTCCAGTATTTTGTGATTGAAACTTCTTTCTGGAATTTCAGCCAATCTCTAAAGGTTTGTAACCTCATTAATCACTTCAAAATGAAGATTGATTTCCACAAATAGCAAGAAAACTTATATCATTTTATATTATTCTTTTACACGGTTCAGTCATTTGACTGTGACCATCCTGGAGTACCGCCTTTAGTCAAACAAATCGACTCCAAGATTTATTTTTTGTAAGCCTACTACTCATTTTATTGGTCTATTTTACTGAACCGGTAATTGATGAGGATATAAACACACCAGCATTTGTTGTCAAGTGATGGTGGTGGTACACACACAAACATACACATATACATTATCTATATGACAGGCTTCTTCCAGTTTCTGCCTACCAAATCCATTCATAAGACTTTGGCCAGGCCAAAGCTATAGTAGAAGACATTTGCCCATGGTGCCACGCAGTGGGACTGGACCAGGAACGATATGATTGGAAAGCAAGCTACTTAACACACAGCTACAGGATTTAAAATTGGATCTGATGCAAAATGAAAAGATCTTAGTTTCCATTTAACCGATTTCACTCACGGATCATGGATTGACTTGCAGCCAGGTAGAAGGCAATTGGTCAAAGTATAGCGAAGTGAAATTGAAATCAAAACAATGCAACTGAGACATAAACGGTTTATTACAGAGATGATCACATCTGCTATAGGAGTGTATTTCATTCTTGTTTGTTAATTTGGCATTATTTTAGCAAAACATATTTCCACTATACTTCATTTTGGGTGATTGATTTTATGCATATATACATAATTCACAGATCACCGATTAGGTGCTAAAATGTTTTTATTTCAGAAGAAAGAAAGCAAAATGAAACAAAAGACAAGATTTAAAAAATTTATTTTACATAAGAAATATTTGGATTTCCACAGCTTCAATAACTTCCATGAAACTAGAGTGAAAATATAATCAATTAACCAAACAAACTAGATATAAGCTTAATTTCTTTGTGGTTGGATTGCATAATGAAAGGAATAATACCAGTGAAAAAAAAAAGGCTTCTTTATCATCAGCTGTTTTGCATGCCATCTTCCATGTAGGCATGGGTTTGGGTGGTGATACCGAGGCCAGTGCCTTATGACAGGATGACCTACTTGTCAGCATTTCTTTTAATGGCCCTTTACTGCAAGCAGTGGTGTAGCCAAGTAGCTCAAGTGCTGCACTCACAATCACAAAACCAAGGGTTTGATTCTTGGATCAGACAGTGTATTGTGTTCTTGAAGCAAACAATTTGTATCATGTAGCTTTGCAATCACTTCAAACACTGATGTGTGGCACAACATGCACTTGTTCAAGCAATGTCAACATGATGGAGAGACTGGGTATATGTACAGCAGAAGTATTTGACCCTTATAGACAAATCAGCTGTGCAGATTGTTCAGCAACAAGTTGTGGAAATCTCAGGTGCTTACAACAGGACAGTCTACCACAACAAGCAGGCACACTGGGTGTGTACTCTAAGACCAAGGTACACAGTTAAATTAAATCAGAATATTTAATGCAAGTGATTGAATTCACATTCCAGTGTTCTTTTATTCTCAGTAAATCTTTATTTATTTGAAAACAAAACAGAAATCTTTATTACATCTGAATATCATGCAGAATTCAAAACAAGGCACACTCATGTCAAATTGTAATATACCCACAAACAAACCACTAATTAATTTTGTAATTGAATATATTTAGCTGAGTATGTCTTGAAGATATTAACCCTTTCACTATCAACCCGGCTGAAATTGGCTCTGTAGTACAAATGTTTTGTTTTCATAAGTTGTGAATAAAAATTTTTCAACAAACATTTGTCACAATCAATGTTTTTAACACTAGCTCAATGATAACAAAGCTATTTTACTAAATTCTGTTACATTAAAAATAATTGGAAGTAACATAAAGCATCTCAAAAATAAATACATTAATGAAAGAGTTAGGATGAATTTTATTTAAATACAACTTGTTTGAAACTGATCTTTCTTTCACTTTTACTTTGCAAGTAATCAGAGAATCTTAATGAAATCAACATACATTATTTTCCTTTGCAAATCAATACTATTTAAAAAATATCGATCTAATACTTACTTTAATTCTAATAATTATTTCTAATCTAGGCACAATGCTTTGAAAATTTCTGGAGAAGAAAACTAATTGATTATATTGAAACCAGTGCATGACTGGTACTTATTTTATTGACCTCAAAAGAAATAAAAGTAAAGTTGATCTTGGTAGAATTTGAATTCAGCATGTAGTAACAGACGAAATACTGCTAATCATTTTGCCTGGTGTACGAACGATTCTGTCAGCTCATAACCTTAGTTTTAATTCTAATAATGCTTAAGACTTAGAAAACTAATTAAAGAACAAGCAATTAGATGCTGTAAAGTGAAATTGAAAACTGAATATTCACTCATCAACATCATCATTTAATGACAATCAATTTCCATGCTGGCATGGGCTGGACAGTTCAACAGAAGTTGGCAAGGCTGGAGGGCTGCATCAGGCATGGTTTCTATGGATGAATGCTTTTCCTAACATCAACTACTTCATAGGGTGCTCTGGGTGCATTTCACGTGGCAGTGGTGCTGTCTACCTACTACCAGCAGGGTTGCCAAATAGCTTACAAAAGAAAGGACACTCAGCTGAAGGCAGTGGCTGTCAGCCTGATGAGAATATATTAGGACAGAGGTAGTTGCCTTTCTAAAGAAGGGATATTTGGCTACCCCTGGAGAGAGAGAGAGGGAGAGAGAGAGAAAGAAAGAGAGAGAGAGAGAAAGAAAGAAAGAGAGAGAGAGAAAGAAAGAGAGCGACAAAGAGATGATGTTGAAAAATGTACAGAGGTTAATATACAGGGAACAGCAAAGGAATATATATATAGTACAGAGAGGATAGAAGGAATGGGGAAGATATGGCCGTAGCAAGTGTTTGTGAGAGAAAATGGAATTGCTAGGAGATGAGGTAGGGATATTCTTTTATGTGTTTCAGTCATTTGACTGTGGCCATGCTGGAGCACCGCCTTTAGTCGAACAAATCAACCTCAGAGCTTATTCTTTTGCAAGTCTAGTACTTATTACATCGGTCTCTTCTGCTGAACTGCTAAGTGACGGAGACACAAACACACTAGCATCGGTTGTCAAGCGATAGTGGGGGTACAAATACAGACACAGAAAGAATATATATATATACGATGGGCTTCTTCCAGTTTCCGTCTACCAAATCTACTCACAAGGCTTTGGTTGGCCTGGGGCTATAGTATTAGACACTTGTCCAAGGTGCCACGCAGTGGGATTGAACTCTGGACCACGTGACTGGTAGACAAGTTACTTACCACATAACCACTCCTGCGTCTATATATTTATAAAACAAAACAAAAAAAGAAAATGAAATATGAATTGGCTAATAGGGCACAAGCTCAGAGAATTTAAATTGCATTTGTATAACAGATATATTGACAAAAGCAAAAAGACAAAATGAAAAGAAAAAGAGCTATGTATTTCAAATCTTTCATTCCCTCTTGACTGGCTTCTCTGTGGACATATCTAGTTATGAACAAATATTACCTTGCTCAGAAACAAGTGCACACTGGTGAGAAGAAGGGCATCTCGCTGTTGAGGCAGATTTTCTACAGTGAGATGCCCTGCCTGCCACAAATATCTACCTGTTTCTAAGCAAGGTAATATCTCCTCATAACTGTATATGTTCAGGCTACGAGGAAATATTAACTTGGTCGGAAGCAGACGAGTGGTAGTGATGGGAGAGGCCTCTTGTCATAAAAACCTGCCTCAATGAATTTCTGAAAAGTAGACATTAAAACAATGATTATGATGATGATGATGAAAGGTTCAACAAACAACTGGAATATAGACTTTACAAACACCTTTGATGGTAGCCTCACAAGAAATTTCTGATGCAAACCCTTATAGTCATTGAAACGACCCCCATGTAATCAAACTATAGAAAGTTAGAGATTTTTCAATCACTTTTAGATAAGCTGAAAAAAAAAAATTTAATAAAATTTCAGTTGAACCCAGCCATTCAAATATAATCAAGAATTTCTAATATAAAAAATAAATTTTCTTTAGTAAGGTGTAAACAAATACCTTATGTTTTTTTTTACTCTAGGCACAAGGCCAGAAATTTTTAGAAAGGGGCCACTCAATTAGATGGACCCAGTATGCAACTGGTACTTAATTTATTGACCCCCAAAAGGATGGAAGGCAAAATCGACTTGAAATCAGAACATTAAGACAAACTAAATACTGCTAAACATTTCACTTGACATTCTTGTCAGCTCACTGACTTGACAAATGAATAACTTGTCAGAAAACTGAGGAAACATAAGTGAAATATTTCCATTTTTTAACTTCTTGGAGACAAACACTACAATAAAGTAAGAACAGATTTGGCAATGGTTAACTTCACTTCCATCTATCTATCACATATAAGTGTGTGGGCACGTTAAGATAAATACATAGTATTCAAGAGTTACAGCCTTTATGACATACAAACTATTGATGATTTTAATTCTTCCACAACCATCCCTAAACCAGTTTGCATAGTTTGAAAAGTTACACTTTCTGTTTCATTCAACTAATACTCAAGAAACATTGTACACACAGAGTCTCTCATCATTTTCATGTCTACTTTTCTACACTCACATGGATAGGATGGAATTTGTCGAGAGATATTTTTCCTGAGGTAGAGTGCCCTTGTTGCTGCCTACCACCACCAAGGTAATATTTCCCCCATAATGCTCTCACAGAAGATTGAAAACAAAGGACACCGCTTGCACGACAGTGACATTCATTTACAGCTCACACACGAAGTCAAGGTACGGAGAAAGTAACACACAAACACATAAATTCTTTCAGCTTACTACTTGCCCGAGGTACCATGTAGTGGGAGTGAACCCAGAATCATGTGGTTAGGAAGAAAATGTCTTACCACACAACTACACCTGCACTCATGATTATAATGTAAATTTACATTTTCGCTTCATCACGGGTAGTTTCTTGCAATTGCATTTCTCTGGATCATGAATATGGTACTTTGATGCAAATGAACTAAGGCTGTTCAAACTATTTCAGCAGATTAATACTGCTTTGGGAAAGAAAATGCTTCCTGGGAAACATCAAAGCACAAACTTCTATTTTCAATAAAAAAAAAAAAAAGGAATCCTATTAATAATCTTAATACCAAAACAAATGCATTGCAGAATCACAAAAGAAATCTGTACAACAGAGAAAAGCTACAGTGTCATTGAGATAAATATCAAGAGACAGCAAAAATATTTCTAATTAGTGCTTGCCATTGTCTGCTGTCTTTATTATCGTAGAATTTTGGGATTACACTGTCAAAAGTAATATGGTTTTTATTCACATCGTTTTGAATTAACCATACATTATCTTGTGGCTTCAAAATTTGGGTGATGTGTTTTTCTTTTTTAAAAATGACATTGTAGTGTAGGCATGAGAAGCTGCATTTGGCCAGTTTGATGATAAAACAATATTTAAGCTGCATGTGGTTGGTTTAACCTCTTCGCACTTAAACTGGCCATACCTGTCTAAATTATTCGACTTGTTTTATTTTCAAACTGGCCAGCTGCGGCCTCTCACACTAACCCATCAATATCATTCTAAAAGTTAAGTTGCCTCATCAAAATCTTAAAGCTACAACATGACTAACTTGAAACAATGTGAATATATAAGCATTGCTTTTGACGGAATAATGTGAATACTAAATGATTAAGATTCTTTTCCAATAGAATCTACAAAGTTGTCATTACCTGTATTTTGTAGAATAGAAGTATAGAACGTCAAAGTGCTGTATCTAAATTATATTTGCTATCAAAGAATATTCCTTTATGAATTAAGAAAAAAGATAAAGAAAAAGCATGATATGTAATTTTGGGCAAAAGAAAATTTTTGTCCTCTCAAATACATGCAGTTGCAACCATGAGGCTTGGAGTTCATTCTCACACTGCGCAGTACCACGAGCAAGTGTTTTCTACAATAGTTTCGGAACAATCGATGCGTTGTCAATGAATTTGATAGACGGAAACTGTGAGGAAATCCTCAGTATGTATGTGTGTGCATCTTTTATACTTGTATCTCACTGCTTGACAACTGGCGTGGGCTTGTTTGCGACCCGCAACTTAGCAGTTTCGCAAAAAAAAAAGACCGATAAAATAAGTACCAGAGTTAAATGTAAGTAGTTGGGGTCGGTTTGATTAATAGTAACCCCAGCATAGCCGTAGTCCAATGACTGAAACAAGCAAAAGAATAATGAAAATAGGCTAATATTTTTGCAGACAATACATAAGATAGGATACAACAAAAAATTAAGTATAGAATCTGGAAAACCTAAATCGGAGGAAATCAGAGAACCTCGCCCAACTCAAAATGAGATTGTATTAAAGTCAAAGTATTCAAAATAACAGAGTTATCCACCCTTGAGATGATTTAAAGCTCAACTCGGGTCAACATGGCTTGTTTGTTTATTACTAAATAATAATTAATTGAACGAAGTTATTTCAGAAATAAGGGATCAATGATGTAATTAATCTCTATTGTGGATAGGATCTATAAAAGATAATTTGAGATAAATTGAAGGAAGATAATTAGGCGAACAATATAGATGTTAGGGCACCTTATATGTAAGCAGAAACTTACAGTACAGATGTGCAATATTAGTTTTTTTTTCTACATGAATAAATGAATGTTTTGTCAGTTGATAAACAAGCAAAATTAGTGATGTTGATTTGATAGTAATAAAACTTCATCCAAGAAATTAAAAGCATAAACAGAGAGATTTGATCCCACAAACTTGGGCAGAAATACTGTAGGCGAAAGTATCAGAACAAGTGAATATTTAATTCTAACTTTCGGAACACTTCGATCCTCAGCTGTAAACGAATCGCAGATTTATTTAAGTAGTTCACAATAAACCTTTTTTCTTTAAAATAAAAAAAAAATACAATTCAAAGATAGATAGAAATTGTGTATAGTAAAAGGAATCTAGAATCCAGATGTTTTTGAATTAACAAAAATACATTACAACTCATACGATACAGGACAATCTTTAGAATTGCCTTAAAAAAAACTCAGTCTGAAAGATAACATTATAAATTGACAATAATTTAAAATTACTGGATTAAACATTTTATTCTGTCAATAAATGGGACATACTTAAAGCAACTGAACCAGATGAAGAAAATACATACGATTTTATTCAATTCATCAAAACATAAGAAAAAATGACTTGGTAAACAGAAGATGGTGTTTATAAGCGCGATAAAGATATTAACTAATAGTTAAAACTGAAATAACAATTAAAGATTTGACGAAGCTTACGTGACAACAGAATGTACTTACGTCTATATTCCGCCATCAAACGTCTCAGAGCAGATCCTGCCATTTTTTTTGTTTTTCACTTTTTATCAAATTTGTTTTCTCTCTTCAAAAGTTCATTCCTTGTTTACGCTCGTTAATGTGTCAGTGTAAATATTAAACAACCTATCTGTAACAAGACCACGGACATCACCGCGACACCGCCATTGCAAATAGGAAGTACTGCCGCAGTTGTCGACTAATAGCGAGATGGTGATTAGTCAGTTGGGAAATATGTTTAAATTACTGGCCAATCAGCATCGAGCTTTTAGAACGCAGTCACAACGGCGCATTAGCTGTGTAATCGAAGAGCCGGTGATTTTGTGTCTTCGTCTGTAGAAAGACGTATGAGCAGATTCCTAAGCGTAATACTCTGTTTTCCTGTATTCGCTGCAGCGGAAAAGAAAAAATTGAGAGGGAAAACTAAAAAGAAAAAAAAAATTGGAATATAGTTCCCTCAGTTTACTTCAACGCGAAAACTTCCATTGATTGCACCGGTTTTTGAACAATCGAAAACCCTAAACTTCCTAAAAGGACGTATCGATGGCCGGAGGCGGCTCTTACAGAAATCTATTTAATTTTTCATCTACTAATTATCTATTCTGGGAGGAAATTTGGTTTCCCAGTTCAAGCAAAAAGAAGACTGATTGTATATTGTGAATAAGAAAAGAAGACGGCGGACGACTAAATCGTCGTGGAAGAATCCTCATTTAATTGAAGATCTCTTCATCTACAACACGATCAAACTCTCATTATTTAAATAACTCTTTCTTATTGCAGAAAAAATATATTACATTTTTATAACAAAAAAAAAGACAATTTAAAAAAATAATTTCATTATTTTTAAAATTAATTCATCATTTATTTAAATATCCACACGCAAAATTTATTCAAACGAAAAACAAAACATTATATCTCTATACACATATACAAATAACTGGATTATTGTCTCAACATCTCTATGCATCTTTCGACTTGATGTTTTCGGGTTTTCTTTCCTTGTTAATGTGAAACTTGTACGCAAACGGAACGGAACTTGATGGTGTTTGTTACTAAACATGTTTTTGTAAACATAATACCAATACACAATAGTGTATCCAGTTCTATTGACCAGCTCAAGTCAATGAAGCATATAAACAAACCTAGCAGTAAACCAAGCAGGCCTTCTCACTGAAAGGCAAGCAAAAAGCAACTTCATTACTACTAATCAGGAAGATAAAACCAATATCCTTTATTCATTTTTGTTTTTTTTCTCTCTTTTTCATTTCTCTCCTTATCCTCCTACTATAATTCTCACTTCACCTAATTTGGTGAGATTTTCAAGTTCTTCATCGGAAAATCTCAATATTCAAGTTGCTTTCAAAAGCACGGATCTACCACAGAAGAATTTATTATCTAGTTGAGATATTATATGATGGCTAATGACGATGTTAAATGGGAGGTAAGCTATTATTTACTGAAAAAAAATTATTTCCTTCTCATTGTTTCTTCTTTTCTTTCTTTTCTCTGTTCTCCTTTTTTGTTACAACCCATAATGTAAAGCAACCCACGTGATCGCAGTTTGATCTTGTAATTGGCTGCTTTTACCGCGTGACCTTCTGTTGATGTTTTCATTGGTCAGTAACGGCGCGCTTAATTTAAACCGACTAATTCACCGATTGTTACTTTGTTTTTTATTTATGCTATAGTTTATTAAACCCAACCATGGCGAGTTCACCTCTGAAGGTAAATTAGGTTTTAATAATACTTTTTCGCAACATCATATATATATATATTTATGGATCTCCATTGCTTTCTATCTTCATTCATGATTACGATTTCTTTTTACTGAAAGCGAGACGATTGATTCAATGACATCAAAAGCTATCGTCTTTTCATTATTTTTTTCAGTTGAATAACTTCAATTAATTATAATTAATCTAATTTGATTATTATTATTATCCAAACATGCTATTTTCATACGTAGGAACAAACTCAAATGGTGACTGATCGGATTGAAGTGTTATTAAATTTAAATGGCCGAACCTAACGCCTAAATACATTCAAATAATGAATGCATATCTTTATTTAAAGTTGTTGAAAAATCGCATGAAGTTTTGTTTATTTTCTTATTGTTGCAAGTCAGCTCTTTGATCTAGCAGTTTTATGATCAAGCGGATTTCTAATCATAGCCATCCCTTAGTGATCCTTGATATTAATGGCTGTAACCGAGAAAAACTTACAATCATAACCTTATAAGCCAATTCACAATGGTTGATTGACAAAGAAATACATACTTGGATAGAATTTTGACAGTCCTGAGAGGTATACTGAAAGAACGCCAACTAATTGATGTCAAGGATAATCTAATAATTCTTTATGCATGGCTATCGAGTACAATTTATTAAACATTTTTGAATGGGATCTTCCCTTTTTTGTCAAATGTTTGTGTTTTTCAAAAATAATCTTCCGGCATCTATGAAAACGGATATCACAAACTCTTCACTATTTTTTTTTCAGTTTAACTGAAAAATTACCGATTTTTTTTTGTTCTTCACTCATTTGAGTAGATTTGGCTGATATTTCTAGCAAGTCTAGTGATCACATAGAAACTACTTCATAAATGAGCATATATGTTAAAAGCTTACAAAATAATTAATTGCGTGGTAAAATGAATATACTGATTACAGGAAATTGGTTTAATACAAACATCCTGATCTGAAACTCCACCGACGAAGGATTGCAGGTATAGACAATCTTTCATGCAGAAAGAATGTCGTGTAGGCAATCTTTCGTTTAATGTACATATAATGGCGGACACACAAAATGCAAGGTAATCAACTAGCCAGATCGTTTCTCATATTGTGTAACCAGTTTTCGTTTTGTACTTCTTGAACAACAGCAATGTTTGTTATATATATATAAGATTAACACAATGAAAAGTAAATATCACGCTGTGCACGGAAGGAGCATCAGGCAATCTTCTCTTGAACATGCACATTGTGCAATCATTGAGTGGGTTTATTCTTTTAAACAGGTCCCAGATCCCCGGATTTACCGAAGACAACATTGTAATATTCCTAGAAGAATTTACCGTTTCTCCAATAAATCAGATATACATTGGACATCTATTTTTGTTTCGTCTACATTTGTAAATTTATACGTCCAGCCCGTCTTTGCTGCGCTGCTTTGGGTTTTAAGCTTTGGACTGCTTAATGACCTACTTCTTTATCAAGGAGCGCGAATTTTAAATCATTACAAACGTACCTGATGAATAAATTATAGACATTAACCAAAAATTGAAAATTTATTGTTTTTTTTTTTCCTAGTAACAAGTTTTACTGGTGATCTTCTTTCGCTTTGTGCAGTAAGACCATCATGGTAATGGGTTTGAAATGTTTTGTGGTCATTAATGATATTAGGTAAATTTTAAATCGTAATGATGCCCAGTTAAAAATTTACCCGATATCATTACACGTATAACGATCGTATGCATTTAAAATAGGAATTAAGTTTATAGGAATAGCAAGAGAACGAATTTTAATGTTTAGTTTATACATGTTCTGCCGAATCTGGAGCACGGTCAGCCCTACCAAAAACGAAGCTTGTACCCTTTTTTACGCTGATTCCTTAGTCTTCGATGATGGAGATTCCGAATATGCAAAAACGTTTTTCTATCTTTTACCCCCTACTACCCAAATTTTTAATTTTTTAAGGGGACCTTTAAAGCAGGCAAAAAACATGCCGACATATACAACAGGTATTCTTTTACGCGTTTCAGTCATTTTTTGACTCCGACCATGCTAGAATATCACCTTCAGTCAAACAATTCGACCCCCAGGACTTATTCTTTGTAAGCCCAGTATTTATTTTATCAATTTCTTTTGCCGAAAATCGTTAATTGACGGGGACTTAAACACTCTAGTATTGGTTGCCAATCGATGGTGGGGACAAATACAGACACGCATTATATATATACAACCTGCTCCTTCCAGTTTCCGTTTATCAAATCCATTCAAGGCTTTTGATCGGTCCCCTCCAGTCCGCCTATATTCTTTGGATGCTATTGGTTTTATTTTATAACAGATTCTCTGTTGACATGTCTTTTATCTCCTCAGTCTGTTACCACGTTTACCTCGGTAGAAACTCCAATTTATATTCTGGTTATATCTGAAGACAACAATATTACACCATCAACTGTTTCAGTGTATTTCTATATTACAGAGAATTATTCCTAATAAAGGCAAAAGACCAACCATTTTGAGCAAGATGCATCATTATCGTCATTTAGCATCCGTCGTCCATGCAAGCATGGGTTTGACGTTTTCGATTGGGACTGGCAGGCTGGTGGGACACGCTGAGCATCTGTCTGGTTTGGCTTGGTTTCTACGGCTGGATGCTCTTCCTAACTCCGAGAGTGTGGGGATGATTTTACGTGCCACCAACACAGGCCCCACTAACGTGGAACCGGCTACATGCTTCAGTCATTTTTGACTGCGGCCATGCTGGAGCACCACCTTTAGTCGAACGCAGCGATCCCAGGACTTACTCTTTGTAAGCCTAGTACTTATTCTATTCGGATCTTTTTGCTGAACCGCTAAGTGATAGGAACAAACACACCAGCATCGGTTGTCAAGCGCACATACACGACGGGTTCCTTTCAGTTTCCGTTTACCAAATCCACACAAAGGTTTTGGTCGGCCCAAGGCTATAGTGGAAGACTGAACCCGGAACCATGTGGTTTATAAGCAAGCTACATAACACAACCATTCCTTCGTCTAATATAGCTGGTTAGTTTACCGCCCTCACTTTCCCTCCGGATTTCATTAAATCATTGATCTAAGTTGTCGGGTATGGCAGAATCTATAGAGCGAGCTCTGACAAAAATATTTGCATATGGTCGTTATGTCCCTTTACCGCTTGAATTCGAGCCCCGATTTAATCCAGTTTCCTTCTAGGAAGATTTCGATGTCAATAAAGATGTAATCGACCTGTTTCTCCCACCTCCTAGATTCAGATCGTGTGCTTTCTATGTGAATAAACCAACACTTCCTTAAATTCTTTTTTCATTGTATGTGAAACTAGTGAGGCGTTAATTGCAAATATTAAGAATAGAAGAACCGGTTATACAAAACATTTACGTTATCTCGTATGCAACACCCCCCCC
>JACXVO010045684.1:438992-456807 GCA_015501135.1 Hapalochlaena maculosa
ACACACACACACACACACACACTTCCAATTTTAAAACAATGAATGAAGTTATCAACACTACATTTATAATAGTTCTTTTAATTTAATATTTCCTACAATTTAGTAGGGCTTTAATATTTTTTTTTACTTATTACAAACATGTCAAAATAATTTATTACAGTAATTTAAGTTAGTAAAAACTACTCCTCACTTAAATACAATTTTGCTATTGCATTCCAAAGTATTCGGTGTGTGTATGTGTGTACATTCATACACACAGTAGATAAGATTATGCGTTTATTCCATCCTAGATATATAATATTACATCACCATTGCATATACATAGATTTATATGCACAGTCAAATGCATAAACTAGATGGAATTTACAGCAGTATTTTTGTAACAATTGAAAGTTGTTTCTTTGAAAAGGTGTGTGTATGTGAGTGCATGCACACACAGACACACAATTTTTAAAGTTATTACTACTTTTCGATTGTGGCAAAAATATTGTAAATTCCATCCAGTTAATGTATATGCCACTGAAAAACTTAATTGCTGATTTAAATTCAAGCTATCAGAGAATTCCAAATCCTTTAATATTATATGTGATATTACCGTATGTATTATATTTCCTCATCAGATGGACAAGATTTGAACTAAATATTCAAACCATCTTAATTCTGACACAGACTAGAAAGTTTGCAGGGAGGGGCTTAGTTAATTTCACTGAACTCCCACCCACCCACAAGAATTTTTTTGCCAACCCTGAAAAGGAAGAAAGGCAAAATTAACCTCACTAGATAAGATTAATATTAAATGCTGATATGCATTTGCACAAATAAATTCTATGCTATATGCAGGTGTGTCTTGATGAGTAAAATAAGGCACTGTTTTATAAACCTGGAAATGAAATCTTCCAGTTAACTTTCATTGCTCCTTAAAACTTAACATTGGAGCTGACATTTGTTAACAAGTTTGAAATTTGAAAACAATTTTGAAGTTCCAAAATTTAGCTTTTGTACCACATCAGGATGTACATGTACCAGTGGTCTTATTGAAACAAGAAAAAAACAAAGTATTACATCATATTAATTAGCTACCTATCTCAAAAATTGTTTTCCTTCTTTTTTTATTAAGAAGTTTTAAAGATATCTACATAGTAATCAAGAAGATTCAAATGCATATAAAAAAAAATATTTTAAAACCATCATGAAAACTGGTAATGTCAGCACTGATGATTAAGATAATGAATATGCTTGCATCAATATTTTCAACAAAGATGTTATAAATAGATTCCCTCAAGTTGTATAATTTTTCTACAGATTAGAATTATTTGAATATCATTACTTCAGGTAAAATAAATTGCTTCTTTGTACTGACTAGGCATGATGTTGCTTACAATTGTCTTTATGCATTTTCCTCTCTTCTACCTATTTCAATAATGTCTTAAACCCCATACACAACCCTCTTGAATTCAGCTACCATTCATGCCTTTTCTTTAACCTGCACTCTACATAAGTTCAAGCAGAATGTTAACTTCCTTCCCTATCTCATTAGGATTTTTTAAAAATAAAATTTCCAGAAAATAATCATCATAACATATACACAATATCAAAATTAAATTTATATTATTCCATGCAAGCATGGTAAAATGTGTACATTTATGAAGAAAATGATAATACATACATTTTCAATACTTTTCTATATATCTAGACACAAATGAAAATACACTATGTTGTGTGAGCATAATAGGTACTAAACTAAAGTATTACAGTTTAAACACAGCCAACAATTTTTTGTCTTATTAAATAGGTATTATTTCAGCTATTTCTTACCTATATTAAAACAACTATGAAGAAAAGTGCACAAATATTCTTGAAAGAATAAATAGTGATATTTTCAGAAAAACAATGTACATTAAATAGTAGTCATATCTCTTATGTAAATACTTAACTGTAATTTTAATTTATATTTTACTTACTCATTTAAGCTTACTATTTTTTTGTACTCAATTTAGACACTTGGGAAGTAACTAAAAAGACTAATGTAGCACCTACAATATACATCACTTTCAATTAATTACCCAAAGAAATGATGATGCTATCATCATCATCATTTAGCGTCCATTGTCCATGCAGACATTGGTCAAACGTTTTCAACCGAGGCTGGCAGGCCGGATGGCCATACCTAGTACCTGTCTGGTTTGGCAGGGTTTCTACAGCTGGATGCCCTTCCTAACGCCAACCACTCCGAGAGTGTGGGATGTATTTACGTGCCACCTGCACGTGTGCCATTCATGTGACACAGGAGGGTTTTGGTGATTTTACGTGCTACCCACACGGATGCCATTGCAGGCATGCCTTAAGTGGGACCATCGACTGCCTTGAACATGTCCAGTGATTTTTGTGTGCCACGACACACCGACACAGTTGTCAGTCCTGTGGCTGTAGGGCTGACCTTAAAGATACCAAGAGAACCAGCACAAAAGTTGCCTTGAGGGGTGCCAGCCTGCAAACTATGGCGGAAATGTTCATCAGGCTCGTGTCCTCTCAAGTACAGCAATGCGCACGAGGTCTCGGTCGCTGGTCATTTCCACAGTGAGACCCAGGGCCCCAAAGATCTGACTTCAGTACTTCACTCCACGTCTTCCTTTACCCAGAACCCCCACAACATCCAGAGTTTGGCACTTCTTTACACCGCTATTATCATCATCCATACCAGCAGTTGTCTTTCTTGTACACTACATCCCATACCTCTTATACATAGCTTTTCTCTTAATGAACTGACACTCTGCTGATCAAATGCCTGAACGTTGCACATTCATCAAACCATACAACCTTCATTCTTCTCGAGTCTGCACATGTCTTCGGCAGTTACTGCCCAGGTCTCACAACCATGGAGCATGGTCGTACGCACACAGGCCCTTCATGCTAGCAGGGAGAGGATCTCTTTCAACTTTTCCCAGCCTATTCTTATTCTCCCCGCAATACTTTCGGTGCATCCACCTCCACTGCTTATCTTATCATCAAGGTAACAGAAGCTATCTACTACCCCTAAACTCCCCCTCTGGCAGGGGATGGTGTCAAAGTTTAACTATCATATAGCAAAAATACGGCAGGATTCTATTAATCAGCAAACATAAAATATTGCCAGTATCTGATTCTTCAATACACCATAGAATACATTTTTATGTAAATCAAATCACTGAATTACTTCCCTATATATACAAAGGATTTTTTTCGTTTTTTTTTTTTAATTCGGTACATTGAACTCACAGAAAGATAATTGAGCAAGCCCTTTGGGACTAATCCATTTGGTGACAGATGTTTCAGTATGGGGAGATAATGTTTGATTAACGTCATTATTCAAAGATACAGGTATCTAGAGGTATGAAGCAATAATTTACTTCATATATTGAAAATGTAGCTTTACATGTAAAATTTTATATAATTTTTCATCTGTTAATTACAAGCAAGGGAGGCAGTGACAAGTGGCTAGGGCCTTTGGCAATATACCATGCTTGAGAAGACCTGTCAAGGGAGATCCTAGTGATGGCTGATACTAGTGTCTCATAACTGGCACATAAAAAGCACCCAGTACACTCTTGGAAGAGCATCCAGCTGTAGAAACCACACCAAATCAGACTGGGATATGGTGCAATTCCCCAACTTACCAGTTTTCAATCAAACCATCCAACCCATGCCAACATGGAAAATAGATGTTAAATGATGATGATAATAATAATAATGATGGCCCCCCAGGTAATTGACTGCATCCTTTTTTCACAACCAAGAACAATTTTATATATTATTTTATTGTACCAGTTTTATATATTCTTGTATTTTTTTATAATTCTTGCAGTGGTTCATGCTCAATTAATAAACAATCATCATTGCTTAACATCCGTTTTCCACACTGGCATGGGGTTGGATGGTTTGACTGGGGTCTGGAGAGCCAGTAGCTACGCCAGGCTCCAATATGCATCCATTTATTTGTGTTATACACAGTTCATCTATTAATTTCTATGTGGTGAAATATTGTATTCTAAACTCACATTGTAACTGACAGTGGGTGGGTGGGGGTGGGGGTACCGCTAACTGATTCTGTGGTTTTCTGTGCTTAAAGTCCTAATAAAGGTTCCAAACTCTGATGAGAAATAAACCATTCATTTTCCATTTTCATGTCAGGTTTTTACAACCAACACATGTATGTATCTACAATCCAGCTGAGTAAACATTAAAGGTTTTATATCAAATTAGTTGTTAAAGCAGTAAAATAATGGTCAAGCTTTTTGCTCTCTTTATTATGAGCAAATTTTTTGCTGATACTAAGCCATATATTCATAAACAGTGAGTATTTTTTAGTTACAGATACAACATATATGAAAGTGCGTGTGCAATAAATATAACTCAGATACAACAATTAGTTTCAAACACAAGGATGAATAGTTTGACTATAATAATTCTTGAATTGGAAAATCATCCAGAATAAAAAGCAGGTCTGCATATAAAAAATTTCTTAGCAGTAAATATCAATTACCAAATGTGGTTTCACTCAAACAGCTGCACTAAAATGTACCAGACTTCAAAGTCAATAGTAATTTGAATCAATAAGAAGAAACAAAATGATTACAAATTAAAGCTTGCTAGAATTTTGAATATAAAAATCTTGATTGCTATAATTAGAATTTTGAAAGTTTTCATGGTTAGAATGAGCTTAAGTTTTTATTGTAATCATTTCAAATTTAAGCCCAAGGTCAGCTATTTTGAAGGAAAGAGATCAGTAGGTACTACCAATTCCAATATTTGATTGGTACTTTATTTCATTAACTCTAAAAGGATGAAAAACAAAGCAGACTTTGGTATGTCTTAGACTCTAAATGTAAATACATTTTGTCATATGCATGTCTATCGATTGATCCACTGCTCTGATTCTGACGTGTAATGAAACCTGGACGTTTCATAGAAATCTGTGAGAACTATTAGATTAGAAATGTTAGTATTAGCAACAAGAATTCAATAATTCAAGGGGTTATAGATAGTATTGGTTTCAGTTTTTAAAAAAATTGTTAATAAACAGCAGTAAATAAAATGAAAACTTTCAATGTTCATAACAAAAATGCTACAGAAACAGTTTGTACTAAGAACTGCATGAATTTCTAGCATTTTGAAGTATATTAATGGAATAAATATGCAGTTGAATACTCGATAATGGAAATAATTTCTTTTTAAATCAAAAGAAACATATCTTACTCAATTAAGCAATAGATTAATTATATATGGAATTGTTAGAATATGTGTAATAATTGTATACAAGGAAGAAAAGAAAATGAATAAATAAATGAAAAATTATTATATGTAAAGTAAAATATAGTTAGAATCAGAGATTTCCCATCTGTGAAGGCATATTTTTCATTTCCACAGTGTTTTACAATCATAGTAAATTAGTTTCTTTTCCATAAAAAAATATGGGGATATAAAATGAAATTATTTGGATGAAAATCTCATCAGAAGAAAAACTGGTCATGGAGAGAGAAAGAGACTTTTTTCTAGCAACAAAAATGTCTTATCACTGGTACTGAGATGAGTATAGGAGTTCCTTCAAACTTCTTGGATTTTTCAACTTTACAATAAATCAAACTATACAAATAGAACAAATGCTATACTAAGATCTATATAAGATGATAGTTTATACTTAATTGTGTTAAACATAATATTTTAAAGAATATCGTTCACAATGATACAAATATTTTTTAAAGGATTGTATATGACACAAAGGAAAAACCATTTTTCTACTGCTGATACCACAAATAAACAAATCTCATTTACTCTATGATAGAAAAATCAACATCATCAAATGAGCTGGCAACAAGAAGCCTTTCTTTCACTCACTCACTCTATATATCTCTCTCTGATAGGACTACAATAAGAAATGTTATTAATAAAGGTAATGCTTGAGCAATTGGCAGTAGAAGGTTGTTATAATGATCAAATTTTAATATTTGTGGAAGTTTTGGTTGGATAGTTGGTTTGCAAAGACAATATTTAATAATGCAGTGAAATAAAATAATTAATGTACTTGTTTTAATGTGAAAAAGTTGTTCAGGGTCGTATAAAAATCTTGTTCTAGCATTGCAAAAATCAGAAAATCACAAACATTTAAAATCTAGAAGAGACTTGAGAAAAAGAGAAAACCTCTCAAAGTGGACAAGCTAGAGTTAGTAGTAATTATAATAGTATAAGAGAAACGACTTATCTGTAATTATTAAAGCAGACTCAGTTGTGTGTACTCAATACAAACAGTGGATAAATTAGTAATCTGAAATTGATACCAAACTGACATTGAATCCTAGCTACAACACAATTACTAGCATTATTACCTAATTATGCCACTTATCACTCATTACTAATTGTGCAGAATTTACCTCAAGTGAAAAAATGTCATGAACTACTGAGATAGTTGACTAAATGCCGGTATGTTCTATTATTTAGCTAGCACAGTTAGTTAATAATTGTATTGCAGCTAGGTCCAAGAGAGAACAAAGAAATTTTGAAAACTATTACCAGCAATTCTCTAAATCATGTGTGAAATATGATACTGTTCGGCAATAAAGAAGGGTCATAAATGTAAATGATGCGTCGTGATTTGAGAGGAAATAAGTGAATGTAGGCCAATGGCTACATAAAACTTATAAAAAAAGTTAAGCTTAAATGATAAAGTACCAAAGACATTGGCTAGAATATGCAGGAAAAATAATATTTTATATGCAATTTGAAGAATGAATGATGTAGGCAGAAGAAATTCGCTGGACATACTCAGTGGAAGTAAACCAAAAAAGACATGGGAAGAAGTAGTAACATCATAGAATAAAGATATATGACAAGATACTAAATAGTCAATCCCCACCCTTTAACAACAAAGCAAAACAAATGTCAAAATTATGATGATGATTGATAGTATCATGAAAGTGAACGTTGCAACATTTATTAAAATACATAATTGAATGAATGAAACAACTGAATACTACTATCAAGTTAATTACAGAACAAGCTCCACAGCCAAGAAAATCTCTAAAGACAAGAAATATTACAAGGGGTAACTAAACCAATCATTTTGTGAGATATTGTCTATCAAATTTTCAAAATTGAAGACTTAGTTTGACAAAGACAGAATTTCTTTAAGATACCAATTTGCATGAGATTTGTCGCAAGTTCTATGATATAAATTCTAAAATTTTAAATTGTTCATAAGGAAATTTACATGTTTCATCAAAATCTATGTAAGAACATATATGTTCCATACACCAGCTTTAATAATGAAAAGTTAATTACTTCACTAAATTGTGTCAAATTTTTTATCATTTTCAAAGTTAACAAACACACAGTGAGTACAATTTTAAGAATTCAATCGGAAAGGATTCATAATTTAAAGAGAATTAAACACTGTCAGTTCACCGGCGACAAATGTAGTTCAGGTAAACATCAATTCAAACAAAATTTTATAAAAATTCTTAGGATGTACAGAGCTTCAAATTTGAATAACAAATAGAAAAAGTATTTCTAGCCAAGTCAAGTTTATTGTAACACAATACTATTTTGCTAAAAAACATTAAGTAGATAAATAAGCTTGCATTAAACATTCCCAGACTGGCCCTTAGCTTTACTTTAGTTACAGTATAATATTTACAAAAGAAAAAAGAATCGAAATAAATCAGACACAGAAGTTTAGTAAATTTCTATAACCAGTGAAAACCGAAACAAATATGCTTGCAAATGCCCAATACAATAGTGTTGTAAAGAAAACTGAAGAAACTTAAGCATCTTACAGTTTAACAATATGGAACAGCTATTCGGCAGAATAAAAACACAAGATGAAGAAAGTTTCAAGCCCCAGCCCTTTATAAATAAGCCTGTAATGGTAACCACTGAATTTAATATTTTAAAAATCTTTATGCACAAGATAGAATGAAAACAAATAAATTCTGAAAGATCACAAAAACAGTCGTTTTATTATGCCAAACTCAAATTTATTTGGAAACAAAATCAACTTTATATGTCTACTATTCATTTAGGGTTGGATATAAAATGTTAAGTAAAGTATTTTACATCAGCAAAAACTCAAGGTATTCAAATTCAAATAAATTCTTGTTACGCCTTATGGTGCGTTTCTCAAGAAGCAGGCCACATGAGACACAAGTCATCATCAGGTGGACCAAACTTCTAAAAATAAATTTCAAAGTAATATTTTGTTAAGCATATCATTCCAAGTCCTGCAGGTCCTAGTTGTTCTATATTATAAACAGAATTTATGGAAAATGGACAAATTTTCACAGGATTAGTAATCTTATTGACACAGTTATGCTTAACCTAAGGAAACATTTTGTTTTCTATAATTATCATTAACGCACCATCTCTCTTTATTCAACATGAGACTTCAGTTGAGTGACACAAATTATTTCAAAACTGCATATTATGTACATAATGTTTATATTTCTGCTTGTAGTAAAAAAAAAAAAAAGGAGGGGGGGGGGTGTAATTTAACTAAATAGTCTTGCCTTCAGATCACATCTGAAATATTGTTTTAGCCTTCCATTCAAAGAAATAAAAGAGGAATGATAGAAATTCAGTTCTACTACTAGTACTATTATAGACCCACCCCCAACACTCCCCACCAAAACTGCTAATTCCTATCATGTTTTTAAGAATATTTCTCTTTTCTAATAATAAAATATTGAAAATATACAAAAGACACAAAAATGAATAATTTGAAAGGAATTAGGGGGGAAAAAAAATCATAGCGAAATTTTATTTTCAGTTACACATTTCTAATGTATAACTGAAATCATTTTGCTGGCAATGAATTACATTTATTAAATGTTGGATATAATCTAATGGAACAAGTACATGTTTAGATCAAAACAGATAAGGTGGAAAAAAGGTAAGCTATTTAAAGACAGAATATATAAATATAATTTTACTGAAGTGTATGTATGTGTGTGTGTGTGTGTGTATGCACACACACACATGCCTGTATGTGTGTGTATGAGAGAAAGGAGAGGAAGTGAGAAGGAGAGAAAAAAGTATATATAACTTACATTTTCATAGAAAGAAAATTTAAGAGCAGATTCTGGGGCAATTTTGAAAACATTGATCCCATTGCCTCGCCACAAGGATTTGACTCCACCTTCTTCCAACATGTGTTTGAAACCTGAGCGAATTCCAGATTTTCCATGCACCTGTATTAATTATTTGATTTAAAATGAAAATAAAAAATTAATGCGACAGTGAATTAATGAGTGAGTATGAGTCTTAGAACAGGGATATTTTACTTTAGATGTATTAATAAATGTACGAAAGAAAACACTGAAACACACTTTCAAGACAGTTATTACCTGTTGAAGAACTTTTAGTCTGTCAAGGGGTGCAGTACACGTTCTTGAAACAGCTCCAGCAGTGCCTCCTGCAACGAGGTAACGCCACCACATGCCTGACTGTAGCTCTTTTTCTGTAAAGTCATCTGGTACAATGACATTTTCTCCAATGTCGATTACCTGGATAAAGAGTGATGGACAATATTCTAAAATGCTCAAAGGGTCAATCTTGGCAAAGAGCACATGTTGAGGAGCAAGAAAAAGCGTTAGCATACTTCAGCTTAACCAAATAGCACTGTTTAATGGAATTAAATAATCAGGTAGTAACAGAATGATAACTCATCAGCTGTAAAGGCGTGTAGCCGGTATAATAGCATGTCCTATATACTACATATGTTCTCTTCTCACATGCTCATATGTGAATGAGATTTTGAAGATAACAGAATTAGCTATGACTAACAATTCACGTCATGAAACGTGGAATGGAATACTTTAACAATAGTTTCATCATTGGCTTATTGCACAACCATTTACTTTTGCATTTTATTTTTAAGGATTATATCTACAGATAAGATGAATAAATTAAAAATTAACAAAATTACAGAATTTCATGAAACTGTAACTTAAAATTTTCTGTGCAGCAAAATTAGAGAATTAAACTGGTAGACATTATCTTACTTCATTTAAGAGAAGTTTCAAAGTCTGTTTTTTAAACGTCAGTAAGTTATCTGTTGAGAAAACTCTTCCTTTCCTTCATCATACATTTTTTTCAATTTATTCCAATTAATAAAACTGCTTTAGAAAACATAACATTCTAAGTCACCCATCATTTTAAGTGTTACAAGTATTTAGGGGAATGTAATATTAACGAGAACACTAGTCATAATTATGAGGTGAGAGTTATTACTTTTGATCAGAATTTAAAATAGTATGCATAATTCAGTTTTCTAACACCTATATCAATCACTAAAATAGAAATAGCAAAATAGTTAAGATAAAATAGTGAAAAGCAAGCACAAATATCACTGAGTGCTTATCTTCTGCAAGTTTAAATACACATACACAGTAATGCCTCACTATATGAGTTTGTTCCTGACGCTTGCTCATAAAACGAAAACTCATGAAGCACAGCAGTAATTTCCCATTGTAGCAATGTTATAAGTCCTAATTCATCCCTAGAAAAATATTTTACCTTCAAAATTTATAATACTCAAATAAATGGCAATAAAACAAGAGTAGAATGTAAAGAATATTTTAATGTAAAGTAAAAAGAAAAAATGTCGAGATCGTTTATAATAAAAAATATTTCATTTCTGAATCACTTTCACTTGCACTAGACTCAAACACCATCACTTGTATATTCACAAGCACGCATAGCTGGACATGTAGATTTCTTTTTAAAAAACAAATCTAAAGTTATTTGCTTAGGAAAAGCTTTTTTTTCATTTTCTTTATATCCCTCACTATCATGCAGAAGAAGCTGTTTAGCCTTTTTATATTATCATAAAATAAAGCAAGGTATTACTGTATATCATCATAATTTAATGCCCATTTTCTATGCTGGCATGGGTTGGATGGTTTGACTAAAAATTGGTAAACCAAGGGCTGCACCAGGTTCCGGTTTGATTTGGCAAAGTTTCTACAGCTGGATGCCCTTCCTAACAACCACCACTGAGTGTGTAGTGGTGGGTGCTTTTTACATATCACCAGCATGGGCTCCAATAACCAGACACTGATATCAGTAATGACTACAATCTCACTTGGCTTGACAAGTCTATGCAGGTCACCTGTCACTGTTTTCATGGGACCTAATCCTCGATTGGTGCTTTATATGCTCCAGTTAGATGGCACTGGCATAAGCCACAATTACGATTTCACTTGCTTCAACAGGTCTTCACAAGCACAGCCTATCACCCAATTGAAGGGTGCTTTCAACGAGCCAGTTATGCAACACTGGTTATCAGCTACAATTACAATGTCACTCGGATTGACACTATTGCTTTCATGAAGCACGATCCTTGAACAGTGCTTTTTATGTGCCACTATACAGGTGCCAACCAGATGGCACTGGTATTGGCTTGAACTACAATTTCACTCAGTTTGACAGATCTTTACAAGCATGGCATATTGCCAACAATTGAGGAGTGTTTTCAACAGGCCAACTACACAACACTGGCATTGGCCACAACTACAATCTCATTTGGATTGATAAGTCTTCTCAAGCACAGCATATTTCCAAAGGTTTCAGTCACTTATCGTTGCCTCTGAAGCCCAACATTCAATAATCATGCTGCACTATCTTGTTTCATCTGAATTTACCCCAATATTTTACATGTGTTTGTTAGAGTACAACACTTCTTCAAACAGCTGTCATCATCCATACACACCACATGATCATACCAGCACATCTCTCTTGCACACCACCGCTGATGCTTCTTATACCCAACTTTTCTCTCGGAGCACTTACTACAATCACTGACTTGATCACCTAGGTAACGGAAGCTATCAACTCCTTCAAGTTTTTTCCCCTGGCATGTGATGGAATCCATTTTCTGTACATTTTTGGTGTTTATTGCACCAGTGCACCTTCCACATGCAAAAACTATCTTCCCTAGTAACCTTTATTTGATACTTGCTGCACCTCTTATGCATACATAGCTTACACCATGTACAGTGTAGAGTTTCTACCTATGCCTTTTCTACAGATAGAGCTGGGCCATCTACCTGAATATATCATAGGTCCTGATAGGATTATAAAAAGGTAGAATATTTCCCAAGAACAACTCAACCTAAGTTCTGGGCTATCAACACTTGAATTCCGGACAAATATCAAAATTATTTGAGTGTAGAAAACAAGTTTTACTGTCATGAAATATATTTTTATTATTATTACTACTACTATTGTGATGACATTGATTTATTGAAATACTGGAGAAAGTGTATGTGGTGCTATAACCAAATACATATTTATCTCATACTTGGTACTAAATACCAGCTTTAAAATCTATATTCTTCAACATTAATGATGATATTGTTATCACAGAAAATAGTTAACACCTACAGTGTTACAACTCTTCCATTGCCAATCTTTTTTTAAAGTTAGACAAAAGAATATTTTATTGTTATGACAATGGAATGTTAAATCAAAATAGCTAATATTTACATCCCTCAATATACTTCAGATTCCATCAAAGCTGATTGTCATCGCCCCAAGTAAAATATTGGGGTTAATTCAGACGAATATATTCATCCTTAGAAATGTATCATTAAAATAATTTTTTTTTAAAACCACTATTATTACTATTTAATGTTTGTAAAATAATAGACTATTATATAGAGAGCTTATATAATAGACTAAAAAAAAGCATTGGACAAAATGCCATGCAGTATTTTTTTCTGATTATATTCTAGGTTCAAATGTCATTGAGGTCAGTTCTACTTTTCATCCTCCTGGGGGGGTCAATAAAATAAAGTACATTTCAAAATACTTAGCTGATAGTGTCAACTAGAGACATTTTGCTTGTCTTTACATTCCGAGTAGACATTTTGGGGGTTGAGAAAATAAGTACCAATAAAATACTGGGATCAATATAATTGACTTACTCTTCACATGAAATTGCTGGCCGTGTGCCAAAATTTGAAACCATTATATAAAGGACAGTGAAATAGTGTTAAACAAAATATTTCATAATATTTAATAACAGTTATTTACATTTTAAGTTCAAATATTACTGAGGTTAAATTTACTCTTTGTTCTTGAGGGGGTAAAATAAAATTCCAGTCAAGTGCTAAAATTGATACAATTAATTGTTCCATCCCAACCCAAATTTGTGGCCTTATATATTTTAAGGAAATTAAAATTATTATTACCAACACTATTACAGTAAAAGGGTGATCAGTTACAACCAGTCTTTGATTAATGTCCTAACATGGTGTCTGATGCCTTTGGTGAGGAAAGATCAAACATGAAAATAATGAAACTTATTTTTCCCCCCACTTAGAGCTAATAATTGATCATTTATTTCTTCTGATTAATGTCAAGATGTTATAAAGCTCATGGATCTTCATTATTATCTTTGTCACTGTTAGGTCATGTGACCTAGCAGTTATCTTAAAAAGGTAGGTTGTTACAAAAATAAATTCAATGTACTATCATGAGGAAAAGCTGAGTCATACTTCAATGAAAAGATATCCACAATCATTATCTCATTTTACTATTTATAGATATATACATTTACTATTTTTAAAATATTGAATGAATTATATAGAAATGCCAGCATGGAGGACAAATGTTAAAAGATGATGATGAATGTATAGTATTGGGGTTTCATTTCTTTTAAATGAGATGATTTATTGCAGAAAAATAATCCATCCATAAAATTATATTTTCATGCAAAATGCCTTTGTTAGAAATAATATAAATTATAGAACAGCTAGAGATTTACTTGAAAATCTGCCTTAACTTTCAGATTGCAGATAACCTATTTGTAAATACTTTCAGTGTTCAGAGGGCCAAAGCTCCTTTAAACTCGCCATATCCTGTTTTATGTCTGGACTAGCTAGATCTAGCCTCTAACACCGAATTCTAAAAATAAACGATCACATCATTGTAATCTCAAGACTATAAGATAATATATGATAAATTCAAACCACTGTGAGTAGATGAGCAATACATTTCACAGATTAATCTGAATGCTAAAGGATTAAACAGGCAACCATTGGGGTAGATGGTGTTCTAGCTATTTGAACCCACCGTGCTGGAGAAGTGCTTTTGTCAGTTATATTTACTTCACCATATTATACTGAACTTGGGTCATGTGATTTAAAAAATTAGCTTAGCAATAAGATTACTTCAGGTTCAATATCACTGCACTGCAGCTTCTCTCCTAGCATCATCATCATCATCATTTAGCATCCGTTGTCCATGCAAGCATGGGTTAGACGTTTTCGACAGGAGCCAGCAGCCTGGGTGGCCACAGACGGCCCCTGCCTGGTTTGGCATGGTTTCTACAGCTGGATGCCCTTCCTAACGCCAACCACTCCGAGAGTGTGGGGTGAGTTTTACGTGTCACCTGCACGTGTCATTCGCGCAAATTTCATTCACAAGAGAATGATAAAAGACAAGGTGCAATGTAGTGATAAATCCAACAATAATTACGAAGCAAATTTCTTAACTACATGATCATGCCTACCTCATGCTCATGTTAATTTTTTTTCCCTTTCTTTTACATAGAATTAATATTTTGATAAACATCTATTTGCTTGATCAGGAGAATCAATTTTACATATTTCATGACATCACAGACTTTATATCTTATTAATATTTTTGTTATGGGCTAAATGATTTCAATATAAATAAAAACTAAGGAATATACCATACTTGAGAAGACCTGTCAAGTAAAGTAAGATCATAATTGTGGCTGATGCCAGTGTCACATAATTGGCACCTGTACTGATAGCACACAAAAGGCACCCACTACACTCTTGAAAGGCCATCCAGCAATAAAAACCATTAGAACCTGAGGCAGTTCCCTGGCTTTCCAGTTCTCAGTCAAACCATCCAATCCATGCCAGCATGGAAAATGGACATTAAATGAGGATGACTATTGGAGTCACTTTTGTAATGGGCTACATTTTACACTAGTGCACACACACACTTCTCTCAATTTTTGAATCAAGAAACTCAATCATCTTTCACTTGATACAAGAGACAATTAAAATAAAGTTCCACAATACCAAAGAAGTTTAACATGACGGATTCAAAATTAGCTTTATTTGGGGAGCCAGGGAAAAACATTTAAGCTTTTCTATACATTATTCAAGTAATAGCAAAATGACTCACTGTAGAATGCCTCCAATAAGCAATAATGTCGTGGATATTCTGGCTTGGATGAAGAAGGAGATATTCACGCCATTCGTCCCAATCAATTTTTAAAGTGCCATCCTTGTCCATTCTTAAAGAAATAAGTAGTAAAGAAATATTGTAAAGCAATATTAGTATATACTTGAACACAAATGACAAATGCTATTTAGATTTAAAAGGATATACATTTAGAAATTATTCGAAATGGGTTGCTATCCCTTTTGTCCATTTGCATTATAGTTCATCATTGTCAGTTTAAGGATCTATTTTCACCATCTGCATGAGTCGAAAAAGAGTATGTCAGGTTGGATTTTTCAAAAATCGAATCCCACCAGTTTCCAAATAAAGGAATAATTACCAAGTCATCTGAACAACAAACATCTCAGACATGCTTACACAGAGATCATGAAATAAATTACATCAAAACGAGCCTTTAGTTTACAAAGATTTCACAGGCACAGGAGTGGCTATGTGGTAAGTAGTTTCCTCACTAACCCAAACATATGCTTCCAGGTTCAGTCCCACCTTGTGCAAGTGTCTTCTATAGCCTTGGGCAAACCAAAGCCCTGTGATTGGATTTAGTAGACAGAAACTAAAAGAAATCCGTCGCACACGTGTGTGTGTGTGTGTGTGTATTATGTTTATATATTTGTTTTGCAAGATATTCAACGTGAATTTGTGTGTTGAAACCAATGTTTGTATTTAGGAATGGTCATGTTGCCAGTTTAACCAATGGAAACACATGCACTATATATTTGGTGCTCAATAGCTTTAACTTTATTTACATTAAGAAAAATGAATGCAAAGGACTGCTGATGAGGTCACAGAAGTGTGACAAAAGAACTCTGGCCATAATAGAATTAATGTAAATAAAGTTGAGGCTATTGAAGTGTGTCTTTCCATTGGCTAAACTGGCAACATGACCACTCCTAAATACAACAATATATATTCTTTTATTCTTTTACGTGTTTCAGTCATTTGACTGCAGCCATGCTGGAGCACCGCCTTTAGTCGAACACATCGACCCCAGAACTTCTTTTTGTAAGCCCAGTACTTATTTTATCAATCTCTTTTGCCAAACCACTAAGTGATGGAGACACAAACACACTGGCATTGGTTGTCAAGTGATGATGGGGGAAAAATACAGACACAGAAACACAAAGAATATATATATATATATTACATACATACATACATACATATATATATATACGGCGGGCTTCTTCCAGTTTCCGTTTATCAAATCCACTCACAAGGCCTTGGTCGGCCTGAGGCTATAGAAGATACTTGTCCAAGATGCCACGCAGTGGGACTGAACCCGGGAACATGAGGCTGGGAGACAAACTACTTACCACATAACCACTCCTGCTGTGTAGGAGATACATTGCTACTTGCATTACATGAAAGTGGGTGGGAGTAACTTTAGCAGAGCTAGAAAGAGAGATAAATATGACAGTGACAAAGTGTCATGGGAGCCCTCAAGGAATAAGCTAAATAGGATTGAAACAGGACAGGAAAAATGGATTAGTAAAGGTTGCAAGAGCATATGAGGAGAGAGAGTGAAGATTAGCAACAAGCAAAACGGAGGAAGAATGAATATAATGTATGATGAACAAGGGTGGAAGGATGGTCGATTATAAATATGAGTGGGAAAGAAAGTAGGAGAGAGTTGCTGATGGTTGAATAATGGTGAATATGGATGGAAGAGTGACTGATGATAAACCAGTTTGAGGAAGGCATAAGAGAGGTGATAGTCAGTACAAAAAGGTGAGGAGTGCAGCAGAATAGTAATAATATAGTAAGACGAGAATGAAAGACAGATGAAGTACACGGGGGAGAGAGAGAGAGAGAGATGTATAGTAGGTGCTTAAAATGTGAAAGGAGAAGGACAATGTTAAGAATGAAGGATGGATCTTAAGTGAGGTTATTCTGGAAGTGAGAAAGATAAGTGGTATTAGAGAAAGGATGATGAAAGATGTAATTCTGTTCACAGTTACAACAGCAGTGTATACTGTAGTTATACTAGTGACGGAAGGATTAGTGGTGGAGGACAAGTAGGTAGAAGGGAAGGGTTCACAAGCAAATTGGACACAATTTCCAGTTGTGTATGTACACATTTCCAGAACTTTGGTTTCTTTGAAATGAGTGGGTCTCCTCAGCGAGGCATCTCATTATCATTTCCTCAGAGTTCAAAGTTTTGTCCCGTGTCTTCCTGGACTTCCCTCTTTCACAAGTATTCAGCACTTGTTTATACAGTTATCCTTATCAGTATGAATCACTGTCTATACTAGCAGAGTTTCTCTCTTGCACACCACACGATTCTTTTTATACCCAACTTTCATTTTGTTGTACACAAACACCAATCTTGTATATCCAACAAAACATACAAGCTTCATGTTTTTCTAGTTTCTGCATGTCCTCTACTTTCAAGGTCCATGTCTCACTATCATGTAGAAATGGTATTCATACACAAGCATCATACAATCTACCTTTCACTTTGAGAGAAAGTCATTTTGTTATGAATAGGTGAACAAAGTCATTTCCTTGATTGATATAGACCATGGGTCGGCAACCCACGGCCCGCGGGCCGGATCCGGCCCGC
>JACXVO010045684.1:477070-494269 GCA_015501135.1 Hapalochlaena maculosa
GGTGCTCCAGTATGGCCACAGTCAAATGACTGAAACACGTAAAAAGAATAGTCATGTTATTTTATCTTTCTTTCAAGTCTTAAGCATTTTCAAGAGTTCAAATTTCTTTAGAACAGTGAAGTTCACTCAATGCATTAATATTTCTAAATTTGTATGATTGATAGTATTCAAAGCACATCACAATAAACAGGGACCACACATACCAATCATAGACAAAAAAAAAACTTGACCGAGAACATATACTGTTAAGATTCAAATGTTAGCAGTAATATCTACAGTCACATTGGATCTACTTCCTTCCTATAAAGAGGCAGTAACACACGCTAAGATTACTTCAGCCAGAAGAAAATACACAAAAACTGAAATGTTGGTGGTAAATTTACAAAACTTACCTTCCAAACAAACTACAAGTATTTCTTACATAATTACAAAAACATCCTGGGTTTTAAAAGAAAATTGTGATTTGAATTGCTTAAACAATTTGGATTTAGAGGATTTAACACTTTTATACACTTCCAATGTTTCAATGGACTTTGAAAATAATGAAAAAAATTAATAAAATGACTTGAAACATAAATTAACATGAAATTTTGATGGGAGGTTTTTAATTTAGATCATAGAACTAAGGGTGGTCTTCTGATGAATTGATATCAGAAAGGTTAAGTAATCCTGAAAGCTTATTCTCTGACATATACAGTAATTTCAAAGAGTTCTGCCATTCCTCTTTATCCAATATGATTTTCGCTTAAGAGCCAAAGATAAATAAAATAAGAACAAGGAGTAAATGTCTGATTTATAAAACAGTTGTAGAATTTTCATCAAGATCTTAACAAAAAAAAAACTATTAAAAAAAGAAATATTTGCCATACATATAATCATCTATCTACTTTCTAGTGTCTACACTTCTGAACAATCAAGTTCCAAGTTTATCATTAATTGTGCCATTAAATCAATATTTTCTATTCATTCCTAAACTGGTAAGGCAAGTAAAAGATCAGTTTGAAAACTGTAGCAGTAAATAGATTTTCAAAGAAACAAGTGGAGAAATAGCCAATGATAGTTATCAGCAACATAGTTATTGTTAATTAAAAACTCAAGCTAAGCAGATAACATGTTAGTAATATTCAGCAGTGAAATTACATTTAATAGCAATATTTAGAGAAAAGCATGACTAAGATAGGTTCTTGGAAATCCAAAACCTTTATTGGTTTCTACATCTATCTTTGTCATTATCCATTTAACAGCCATTGTCCATGCAAGCATAGGTTGGACGCTTTGATTGTGACTGGCAGGCTGGGTAGCCGCACCAAGCCCCAGTCTAGTTTGGGTTGGCTTGGTTTCTATGGCAGGATGCCCCTCTTCCTAATACCAATCACTCCAAAAGTGGGAGTGTTTTTACATGCCAACTAGACATGTGCCACTTGTGTGACATCAAGGACTACCCTGACTGCATTTTGTGATTTTAGATGTCACCAATTTGGGTGCCACTTGCGTGACACCAAAGGACCACTTTGACCAGTTTGGTGATTTTATGTGCCAGTTGTGTGAACCCCCCCTCCAAGGACTACCTCAACACGATTCCACTACCCATGAATGTTCCTTAAAAGGGTACTGAGAGCTTGAGCTCAAAGATGTGTCTTGTCTTTTCTGCCTGCAGCAATAGATATAGCTACATCAGACTTGACAGGTCTTCATTCTCTTATTTTTATAAATTACTCAGAAACACTCATTATGACATCACCCAAACTGAACAACCACATGAAAAATATAGGTGCCAACAAAGTGAATATGGAAAAAAAACAACAAAGAAAAAGGACAGAGAAAATTTCTAATAAAACCCAGAAAGAGAACAAAATTGAATAGGGGCCAAGCTTCAACAGAAAAAGGACTGATGAGAGTGGGTGGATCACCATAGTTTTTTTTCTTGCTTTTTGTTTTGTTTTTACAAGTGCAACATCGCCTGCATTGAATTTCTACTTTTCCAAGTAATACACAGTGTTCAACCAAAGGAATAATTTTTACTTTGTGATGAACTGAAGTCTGTTTTAATCGGAAGTTTTCATTGGAGAGAAATGAAGTGAAACGATGAATAAACTAACATTTCATTTCTGCAGTGGGGGTTCTATCAAAATGTTAGACATTTTTTCCACCATGGCATAAAATTCATTACATTGCTAAAATTATATGTTAAGTGTTGAGACTCTTTCAATATCATATAAAATCACAATATACATTTTAAAGACAAATTATTCTGCACCCACTCATGATCAATACACAATTCACACAACCATACATATTCTTTACACAAGCTAGGTTTCACAATCTCTAATAATTTATTCAAAAGCCAATAATGGAACTCTACGCAGTATCTCAACCAGCTAGAAGAAAAAACATTTTTAAAAAACCCTTCAAAAAAACAGCACTTTTTGAAAAACTAAAAACACATTCAATAACGTAGGTTGCCTGAACAAAGCAAGATTATGACTTTAATACCAGGGCCAACTTAGAGCTACACATCAAGACACCTTTTAAAGACTTCGCATTATTCAAATAGCTAAAACTGCACACAAAACCTAGACTCCCTACTCCCCAAAGATTTAATTCCAGTTATTCATATACATTTTCCTCTTATTCAACCAGTTTTTGATATGAAAAGGACTCGAGATTCACAGATTAATAAAGTAAAAAAAAAAAAATCCTTCAAACAGTGGAATAAAAGTTTTATGCTAAAAGTCCTTTTATCACTTGTAGAAAACAGAGGAAAGCAGGTATTTGAAATTTACCAATACACTGTAAATATGATATTCCTTTTCTCTGTATATATTTTTCAACTTTTATTAAAAGATAAAAATTATTTTTCTTTTTAAATAAAGAAGATTCACAGTCTTAACAGAGCATGTAAGCCTCCTATATTAAACTTATGTTGCTGGCATATTTCTTGAAATATGGTTTATACCCCCCCCCCCCATTGAAATGTGCTGGTAACATTTTATATTAATTACCAAAAAATCTAAATTATGGTAATTGTGAAAAAAAGAAAGTGTCACAGACTAAAGTCAATACACAATATCACAAACGGGGATGCTTCTACAACAATATTCTAATTTACAAAAGCAATTAAAATTATACTTTTTAAGCTTTTAGAAGGTGAAAGATGTAGATCGAGTATCTAAATCTCTTAGAAAACATTTTACTAATGTGAATAAACACTAGGAAACGTTGTGCCTCAGATTTTGCATCCTCATTTACATGTTAAAAAATTAATGGAAGAATTTCGACAATTTTAAAAAAGTATTATACAATAAACAACAGTACAAACAATGAATTTTATAAAACAAAAGTTGTACAGTAATTAACATGTAGACAACAGTAGTGGTAGCTTCAAACTAAAAAATGAAAATAGACACCAATAAAACAGATTTCTTAACCTTTCAATCAAATCTTAAAACAGCATCTTCTAGTACTTAATGGCCAAGGCAACCTCAGATAAAAACAACCCACATTCTTTTTATTTTTGCAATAAACTGTCTTAATGCCTTATAATTCATGATTACGTACACAATATATACAACACATGTGCAGCAGAAGCTTTACACTAGTTAGTAACTAAAATTATTTTTCCTCAATATAATTCCTTTGGCAACCAGATAAATTAAGAATCGTCAGTTTTAAATTTGGTATGGATTTTTTAGTTTTAATGCACAAATTAAAAGGGAGTGACCCAAGTCATTACTTATGTAGGATTATAAAAAAAAAAAATTTAGTATGTAACCAAGCATAACCAACCTTCTTATGCTATCTGGATGAGTGAACAATGCTAAAACCATACCAGTAGGAAAAAATGTACACGCACAAATCTACCTTGTGAATAAATAAAAAAAGAAACACAAAAAACTACTGGGTATATAAGTTCTTAACACTAATTTGCTTTATTTACTGAGTAGCAATAGCAAAATAAAACAAGTAAAGTAACATAACATAACAGGCTGATGTTGGCTCAGACTGGCTATTTTGAATCAACTAAACGTCAATACTATGTACAATGACTGCAGTATATTTTAAGGTTAGATTATTTTACCGAACAGGAAAGTCAATCTAATTTGCTCACTCCACAACTTTTCCCCTTTCAAAGAAGTATTGAAAACTGCTAAATAATGTTGAAGCTTTTTTAGGAATTATTTAATTTAGCAGATAAAAAATATGTACATTAAAAATAACTTCATACAACACCTAGTGAACTTAAGTTGGAGAGAAAGTGCATGTTATTTTCATAGGTAACAAATAATGAATTCAATATTAACATTTAAAGTTTTGTTGGAGAAAGAAAGCAGCAATGACCTTTACTCTAATTAGTCTTTGCCGACAAGCTAATGACATGAAGGAGAAATAGTGTGATGCTATTTAAAAATAATGTAAAATTTGTCGAACATACAAATTGATAAAGTATACAGTGGTAAAACAGAAATAGAAATTTTAACTACCTGAGAATACAAGCACTTTGTTAGACAATTAAAGATGCATGTCTGTATGTGTTTGAAAAACAGAGAGAGAGAGAACGAGAGAGAGAGAGAGAAAGAGGAGGAAGACGCATGGTATGTAAGCATGAGCATGAGAAAGTAAAGCCATATTTTTATGTTTACAACTGGATTCTATATTCAATGAAATTACGAAATAGTAGAGTCTTGTTGCAGTACCAGAAGAAATGTTTCTTTCCCGTGAACGCAAGGAATAAGCAATATGTTTATTACCTGAAATTACAACAAATAATTGATTTTGTATTGCCAAATTCGAACATATATTGATAGCACGGGAATATTATCATAGGTGTGATATTTGAGAGACAGGAAGCAATTTTCTGAATTATAGGTGTGCATAAATATGAGCAGCTGGTAGCAGATTAGTGCTTAAACACCTAAGTACAGCAGAAAAACCGATATTAATTTCCTTGACTTTCAAAAATGACAGAAAGTAAGATGAATATAACACCAAAAAAATATTACAAATTAATAATTATATCAACAATGATGAAATATTAGGTATAGACTTACAGATAAATCTACTGCTGCAGATGTGATAGAAGCTTCATGAATTATGCAGGCTGGTGTAACTGGGAGAAATGTATACATATACGTAAGTATATGTATGTGTCTATGTACATGTAAGAGTGGGGTGGCTACATCAGAAATGGGATAGTAGACAGCAACTGCACCACAATCAGAAATATTGATTGAATCTATTGGGCAGTGGAAATATTGAGATAGGGGTGGCAGTTAGTGAAGGAATGCCAAACGGTTGAACTGCTTGATCAGAGTGACTTAATTTAAAAGGTAATAAATAAAATACAAAAAAATATAACACTCCTTACCTTTTTCAACAAAAATTATTATTTGACATTTTATTCTTATATTTATAACTCTTTAAAAATAAGATTAACATTTTTTCTCCCTCAATTTTGTTTTTCCCACTATAAATCTACCTAGTTAAGTTGATGCTGTAGCTTGGTAACATGAGGTTAAATGGTTCAAATCCCATTAGGGTATGTTGTTATATATAGCCCATAAGTAAGATAGTTGTTATACAGCAAGTCCACTTAACAAAATAGGTGTCATAAAAATTCATACCACTACTGTTTAACTGAGAAAAGTGATAAAATGATTTGCCGTGCAGGACACGACTCCACCTATACTTGACAAAAACGCTGTCCACAAGTCAATAAGGCTAATAATCACCCATTTAAAGAGGTAAAGGAAAAAAGATTTACAATTCTTAGTCAAGAAAAATATCGAAGTATTGACTCTAAGTGAAAAACCAAAATGGTAAGATAGCATCTGAACCTTTAAAAATAAACTTGGGGTTTAAAAATATAAAATCTGAACCTTGACAGTCAGTGATTTCCTAAATTAAGACAATTTAAAATATATGTTATACCAGTGTTTGTAATATATTACAATATCACTGTACTGACCATACTAGTGTATGAAGTTAGACACTGCACTTCCTAGCATCAAATGATGCCACCCTACTAAGCAACAGGCTAACATTCTTCCTCTATATGATGCCAGTCTTTCACAGAGTTATCAATTTACAACTCAGCGTATTGGAGTAATATGAAATGAATCGAAACCACTGTCTTGAAATTGTGAGTGCAACAGCCTAGCCACTAGGCCATGTGCCTTTACATAAAGTAAATGGTAAAATCATATACTGAACACCATATTAGTTTAGCTCCTGTAGAATAATTGATGCCTTAGTGTTTTGCTATTATTTGAAATGACTTAAATGTCAAAAACCAAGATAGTTTCTTAGCAGTATGCTTAACTAACATTTCACCTGTCATTAGGATGGTTGTTAAATTATCTCTTAACTCTCAATTGTATGTGCTAGATTCCAAGGCTTATGTGACTACTGAAATATCGCACCCATTGCCAGATAGAAACCTTTATGGCTTTTATTATCCTTTACAGAACCTTGTATACAAAAATTGGTTTTGGTTCAACATATATTAAAATGTGCTAAAATCATGTAATTTTTCCTGTGAAAAGGTTTCGTACATTGAACCAAATACCAAAACTTGTAGCCTGCTGTTGTGACATAGTCGGATAGTGAGAATGTACAGTAAGTTAGAGGTAATATCAAAAGGTTCCCAGACTAGTTCTGTAGCATGCCAAAAGTTGTGTGCACAATGAAAGTTAGCAGTGACTTTCAGGAGATATCGCTGTTTACTTGTGGAACTTATGTTTTTGTGATCCTCTGTATACTGTAGTCTGCGAGTATATCATGGACAGGAAGTTAGAAGAAATAGCCAATGTGAAATTTTGCATTAAACTAGAAGTTTGCTACAGACATTGACCATGCTTCAACAAGCTTATAGCAACAAGACTAATGGCTTATATGTAATGTTTCGAGTTGAAAAAACATTACTGGAAGAACTACCACAAGCGTCATATCTGGAGATGTGGAAAAAATTCATCAGCTTGTGCATGAGGATCGTCAGAGGATAATCAATGACATTGCTGATGTTGTTGGTCTGTCATACGAGTCTATGCAAGCAATCTTAACATCTGAATTGAACATGCACTATATCTCTGCCAAGTATGCACACCTCCACCCCACCTGCTGACCACTGAGCAGAATGAACATTGTAAAGTCTGTCAAGATCTCCATCAGCATGTCACTGATGGACCTATCCTTCATGTCCAAGATCAATACTGGTAGCCAGAGGTATACCCTGAGACGAAGCAGCAGTCACGATCACAATGAAAGAGCCTTCCATCTTCATGAGCAAAGGAAGCATGGCAGAGTTGCAGCTCAGTCAAGAGCATGTTCATCATTTTTGACATCTGCAGTATTGTACATTGAGAATTTGTGCCCGCCCACCTTCAGCCAGAGCATTAACAGAGTTCTAATGCAACATTTTGAAGCTTTTGAGGGAGGACATTTGGCAAAAATAACAAGATCTGTGGAACGTGAGAATTGAATTCTTCATGACAACAATAAATCCTCATATAACTGAGCTCTCCTCACTTGTGAGTTTCTTACCAAAAACAACATCGTATTGCTACTGCTCCCACCCTATTCACCAGATTTAGCACCCGTGGACTTTCATCTCTTCCCCAAAATAAAAAATGCAGCTCAGACTTTGCCTTTTTAACAGCATTGTTGAGATCAGATGCAAATTGCAGGAGGTCCTCAACTCGCTTACCGAAAACAACTACCAGGCCAGATACCAAAGTTGGCAAGAACACCGGGACTAGTGTATTGCTGTGCAAGGCGACTATTTTGAAGGAGAAACTTAGGTAAATGAGTTATTCATTTATTAAACTAGTTTGGGAATTTTTTGACACCACCCCATAGTTCAAAACCTATATTTTAAGACTAATGTTTTGTAGGTATGTAGTATTTTGTTATGCAACTATATCTTATAAAGTATATCAAACATTCTTATAAATCAACACCATGTTCTACTGTGTTAACAGAATAATGTAAAAAGCACTGCTATGTTTATTTCTATAGAATATCTATAGAAATAACCTTAACCTATATTTTAAATGCAAATTCTAGAAGTCATGTTATACACCCTGTTGCCTTACACACCAAGTCAGTATACTAACTACTATTGTTTTGTGGCATTTGTGAGCACTGGACTTCAACAAGTAATGTTATGAGTATTTATAATCTGCACCATAGAAATTGACTTTTGATTCTAACTAAAACTGGACTATGAGACTACTATTGAGTTTGTCTCCTCAAATATTTTATTGGTCTATGTTCATATAAGAACAAATTTTAATCATGCAGAATTTTAATTTATTTTCAATCTTGCTTGCCAGCTGATCAACCAAGTTACTGGAAATTGAATCCACACTCTACAATATGGTCCTCCTCGACAGGGAAACATTTTTCAATTTAGCTTCCACTTCTGGGCAAATGATTTTCACTGTAGCTTCCATACATTCTTTTATTAATTCGCTATCAGAAAAGGTCCTGTTATTCTTTGCAAGTTCGTGTGCAACCACCAAACTTGCATGAGTTACCAGCTCTTGAGGAGAACATGTTCTGTCCAACATTGTTTGCTGTTTTTTGAAAGAAGTTATATAATCCAGTGATTTTCTTAGATTGTTCACTTTCTGACAAGCTCTCTCTATACCCATTGTTTGATTCCATGTCTCAATGTTAAATTCCTTAAAGACTGCCACCAAGTCATGGTAAACTAGGCACAATGTTTTCCCCTCTGATTCAATAAAAAATACTTCTTACTCCATTTGGGCACTCATTATACATTTCCTTTATTTTTTACTTGGCTCCATTTCTCTTAACGCAGTGGAAAAATAAAACTAACTTTACTATAAAATACAACTGACCTGTCAGTTTTGTAGTTTCACTTGAACTCTCATAGAAATAGCATTTTCATAGAGTACAATGACAGGAAAGATCTATGACAAACTCGAGCTCACTTTTTAATTAACAGCATTTTTATGACTAAATACACAGAAGATAAACAATAGATGATGTAAGCATAACTTGTACACAAATAATGTAAAGGGAACAACTCTGTAGGGCTTATTTCAATTAATATACAACAGTTTTTGAAAGTACCACTGATATGAAGCTATATTTATATGCTGGATAAACAATGTGATAACTCTCCATGCCAAACTTCTTTCAAGCAAAAAAGAAAAAGTGACACTTGTTCTTTGTTTACTGTATACTGGAAGTGGCATAAGTTTTTCAACTTGTTTTGGTTAGAGAGAAATAAAATAGATGAACTCCCTGGAGAATTATTTCTGGATATTGATTAAAATATTGAAAAGATTTGGCGGGCTGGATGAAATGGCTTGGCAGGCCAGATTTGGCCCATGGGCCATAGTTTGCTCACCAACGTGCTAGTCAATAGACAGACAAATATGTAAGTAGTTGACAGTTTTCATTTAGGTAAGTATTTTAACCGATAAGTCAAGATAATACGAGATACAAATGTGTAAAAATGGTGTACTAAAGACCCATTCAATTTCATGATACCATAGAAAAGCAAATGTTGAATCAATGGAATAGAAAATCAAAGTTTATAACTTTTAGGATATACCAGGAACAAAATTATCAGTACATCATAATTTTTTTAGTCACAAGAACTGGAAACAAAAAATATAAAATCATTCCCCTTCCTATTAGCCATCTGTACAAGAAAATATATATCATATCATTACCGCCACAATTGTAGGTGTTTCTCCCTCTCTTTAATTAATATTGTAAAATATATCAATAAAAACAAGAGTTAAAAGTTCAGCATCAAAATATTGCAAAACGTCTTAAAATTTATAATTAAATCAAAGTTGAACGCTGCTCTATAAAATACCTGCTAAAATTTAATTAAATATACTACCAAATATTATAATAGATAAGCAAGTTTTTGAAAACCAATAAGATCAGTAAGATAAAGGAATATAGGTAACTATGGGTTAGTAGTGTGACAGTGAAAAACAAGCAGTAATGAATGGTTAATACAATGCAAAACAATAATAGTATTTTCAGAGTTAAGCCAAGAAGTATCATCACTTATTTTTAGCAAAGTATTTGTATTTCATTTAGTTTGCTAAAACTAAAGCATCTTTTACTTCTCACCTTTTTGGATAATTCAGGTAAGACCTACTCTGTTTCTTATCATCCTCCCAATTATTCTAGATTCAACTGAGTTGCTATTAGCAGTTGTATAAATCAACTACGGATTAGACCACATTTTTCCATACAATTATATAAATTCACTGCATGGATATGCAAAAATTAACAAAATATCTAATAACTTTACCTATTTAAGTTTTCTCTTTTGCTATCTGTAACGATCAATACATATAACTATTAGTTGAACTAAGTGAATTTGAGGTAGGTTGTTTCTTCTCCCACTTCGCTTCCTCAAAAAAGAAAAAAAAAACTTTTTCAATTAGTGGGTACACTAAAAACTTAATGAGTAGAACAATTAAACTATTTACAACCAACTATGGCTACTTATTGAAAATATCAACTGCTTACTATCATCTTTGTGATATATTTTAGAAATAAAATAAGTTTCATTCAAAAAGTGAAGTAAAAGAAAATTTCAATGAAATTTTTAAAAAGAAATATTTCCATAGTAAAATGTTTAATCAGAACAAAAGATTAAAAGCAGTTTTGGTTTGGTCATATGATGTGGATGAACATCAGCAGCTTCATAAAGAAGTCCTGATCACTGAATGTAGATGAAACTTATGAAAGACTGGAAACCAAAGATAGGAAAAAATACTGAAGGACAAACTCAGAACAAACTCATGGAGAAGTTGACTAAGGGCTGAGATATCAGGTGCGTTGCTGTACACAAGAAAACCCATCCTCCACAACAGGAAAGTTAATGCCACTCACAATGCTAAAGAGGGTTTGCTTGAAAGAGATCTAGGCTGGCACCACATAATGGCACCCATGTTGGTGCCATATAAAAGCACCAAGTGCAACATAAAAGACACCCAGCAAACTCTGTAAAGTGGTTGGCATTAGGAAGGACACTATGCCATAGAAACCAAGCTAAAACATATTGGAACCAGGTGCAGCTCTCCTAATTGCCAGCCCTGATGAAACTTCCAATCTATACCAGCAGGAAAAACAATCATCAAAGGATGATGATGATGATGATGTTGCAATAGATAACTAGTGGAACTTGTGGAGGATGGAGTCTTGAGTCTTGAAATACACAATTACTACACTGCAATTATTTTAATCAACAAACGTATTCATTATATTGTCTCTGAATTGAGGTAGACAATTTATAAATCTTCACAAGTTAATATATTTAACTTGTTTCCAAGAGATTGTCCCTGTCTATTCATCTCCATGCATTCTATGTTACAAACTTAACAAACAGACTATCAATTACCTGTTCCTGTTCTTTTGTCGTACTTTAACATCAACCTAGCAAAAAGCCATACCTACTTCAACAATGTTGGTGCCAAGAAAACAACACCAAGAACACTCTGTAAAGGAAGAGCATCCAAACATAGAAACTACTCCAAAGCAGATATGGGAGCCCAACAGTCTTCTGGCTCATCAGATCCAGCTGCACCATCCAAATCATGTCAGTATAGAATACAGAGATTAAATGATGATGAAATGACAATTCTTTTATTCTTTTACATGTTTCAGTCATTTGACTGTGGCCATGCTGGAGCACCGCCTTTAGTCGAACAGATCGACCCCAGAACTTATTCTTTGTAAGCCCAGTGCTTATTCTATCGGTCTCTTTTGCTGAACCGCTAAGTGACGGAGACACAAACACACCAGAATCGGTTGTCAAGAGATGGTGGGCGGACAAATACCGACACAGAAACTATATATATATATGTGACAGGCTTCTTCCAGTTTCCATCTACCAAATCCACTCACAAGGCTTTGGTCGGCCCGAGGCTATAGTAGAAGACACTTACCCAAGATGCCGCGCAGTGGGACTGAACCCAGGACCATGTGGCTGGTAGACAAACTACTTACCATAAGACCACTCCTGTGCCTATGATAATTATCCTTAAGTAATTTTTCTTTTGTTATAGAAGGACTTAATATTTATTTCATAAATTACATGTAAACTAATGCAAAGTTTATTTCTAATACAATTCTTATATGATATGTAAACTTTATCAGATAAGCTACTCCTCAATTTATCTAACACTATTTTGTAAAATGTTATATTGTTGATTTCTTCTTCAAATATAATGACTATGGTTGTAAGAGAGATTGTCTAGTAAATTACTTTCTGCATACTTCTGGTATCTATATTATTAAACCATGGAAGATTGAAAAGGAAAGTCAGCTCCAGTAGGATTTGAACTCAGAACCTTCTGAGAAACAAAGTAAAAATAAATTATAAAATCCCCCCCTCAAATTGTTCCATAAATAGTAATAATAACTCCTTTAAAATGAAGGAAAGATGACAATAAAAGTCCACCTCAAATTGTTCCATAAATAGTAATAACTCATTTAAAACAAAAACTGAAGCATACAAAAAGTGGTGCTTGTAGAGGAAGATTTTTTTTGTGGAAGAATGCCGAACTGAGTGGAGAAAAGTATTTTCTATCTGAAGCAGTGGGCGAGAAAAAAAAAAGGAAATTTTAATGCATAAAATATTCAGATTTCATAATCCGACGTCTCAACAAAATTATTTTAGTTTGGTAATTCACTGCTTTTATTGGTTACGACAGCATCATTAAAAATGGCAGTTTTCCAACTAATTATAAATAAGTCTTCTACTCATGCAAATATAAATTAGATTGAGCGTGTAAAATATACTTCCCATAAACCCATTTATCCAGTGTGAATTTAGTCGTTTGACTCAAGTTTTTCTGCAGAACTAATAGGACAAAGCCAAGCATATTCAATGTTAATAGTTCTAGTGTGACAACTGTTTTATATCAACACATTCTAAAGCTGAATGTTAAACTATAATTTTTGTAACTACTTTCAAGTAAAATTTTCTTAGGTCTAAATTTAAGTAAAAGGTCAAACATTTTATTTTTGCTTTGAATTGTATCACACAGAAATATTGCATTAATTTTTTTGCTATTTGATTAACATTTTTGTAACCAGAGAAACTTTTCCTCTTATTAATTCACAACATGAAGAGGTGTTATGAAAAAAAAACATGGATCGTTCAGAATTATTATCAACAGATCCAATCTAATATCTTTATCGCTTACGGCCATATCACGTTGAAAACACCGGTTCTCGTCCGATCACCGAAGTTAAGCAACGTCAAGCCTAGTGAGTACTTAGATGGGTGACCGCTTGAGAAACCTAGGTTCTGTAAGCAATCCTTAAAATTTTTATAGGTGCAGGCGTGGTCGTGTGGTAAGTAGTTTGTCTACCAGCCACATGGTCCCGGGTTCAGTCCCATTGCGTGGCACTTTGGGCAAATGTCTTCTACTATAGCCTCAGGCCGACCAAAGCCTTGTGTTGATTTGGTAGACGGAAACTGGAAGAAGCCCGTCATATATATGTATATATATATTCTTAATGTGTGTTTCTGTGTTTGTCCCCCCACCATCGCTTGACAACCGATGCTGGTGTGTTTGTGTCCGTCACTTAGCGGTTCGGCAAAAGAGACCGATACAAAAAGTACTGGGCTTACAAGGAATAAGTTCTGGGGTTGATGTGTTCGATTAAAGGTGTTGCTCCAGCATGGTCAGTCAAATGACTGAAACACTAAAAAAAAAAAGTAATTCAAGAAATACCAAGGATGTTAAGGTGAATGCTTATCTCAGGATGTTGACCCTTACAAAGAAAATAACAAAGGAACACAAGAAATGGCAAATTCATATTTTAAAGGACCTATTCAATCTATGCAAGCATGGAAAAGTAGGGCTACCCAATGAGTTTTCTAGGCAACAGGCAATATAAATCACTAACTGCAGAAAATGGAAGAATATCATTAATTTACTAAAAAGAAGTTTCAGTAGATATGATACATGCATGTTAAACTGCTAGATATGAACCATAAAGTGAGTGTCCAATATACTGATTACTGAAGTGTTTAGAAGCATTTTCTAACTGAAAAAATTAGAAATTTAAAAGGGTGGTTAAATTACCAAACTAAAATCAGAGAAAGAAAAAAGAAAGACAATTCATTTGATATGTAACCTGTTTTTTTTTGTTTTTGTTTTTCAGTTTATTTTGTAAGACTAAAATATCTTTATACCACATTTTGACTTTGAGAAAAGATATGAAAAAACCCTTCTGCTGTTTTCAGGATAAAACATGTGCAGAAAGAGTGAAAGCTAAATACATTTAATACAAAATATGTTAGTTACAGATGCGATACAGTTCTATAGACTTTGCTATCGAGAAAAAAGAATAAAGAATTTATATATCAATTATCTTAAAATATTGATTTCAAATTGACACCAAGCCAGCAAATTCGGAGAAGCGGCTAAGTTAATTACATCAGCCCAGTGTTCAACTGGTAATTATTTTACCTACAATGAAAATATGAAGACAAAGTCAACCTTGGTAGAAGAAGGTGAAGACAGATGAACTGCCACTATTCTGCCCAGTGTTAATGATTCGATTTCTTTATTACCCACAAGCAGCAAACATAAGTAACAAAAGTTTACAATTATATAAAAAGGAATGATGACATGCGCAAAGGACATATTACAAATTGAGTGGTAGTACTGGGTCTTTGCTCTGACCCCACAAGCCCCAGTTCACCACCGATACTTTTTCCATTATGTTTTTTGACCATTCATGTTGGGACATCCATACACAACATTCTTCCATCACCTTTTAAACATTTCTGGAGGCAGACATCTTTCCAGCCCTATTTTTATTTTTAGGTGGAAAGTGAAATAATTCACCAAACTAGGACCGGAAACAAAGATCCCTACACATTGTGCTTTCATTCTCGTTTCCCAAATTGTCTTTTTCGCAATTGCTACTACTATGAGGAAACAATTTTTACCTTCTCTCGTTAAAAGAGAAGGTGGATTAATTTTTATAATGGATTCAGATGATAGCAGTATTCTTCCCATTTCCAACAACAGTTGTTCAGCAAAAAAACCACACTTCTGCCACCTCCAGGCACTGAACAATAGTGTGCAGGACAGTTTCACTGTCCTGCCCACATCTTGGACTGATCGGAGTGGCTGATATTCTGTATAACCAGAATAACCTCTGGAAGAAACTAACCAGTAGAATATCATCGAAACCTAGGGTTTTCCTTAATGTACCATCACATTTCGCCTCTATCGACCCTTTATAAAAAAAAGTGTAGAATAAATAGCTGTAAGGAGCCAAAGAATCTGTTGATGTATAAAACCTGCCAGTGAACATCAACAAGACCAAGATAATGATCATGAAGTCTAATGAATGCGCATCTGTTCTATAACCTTCAACAAATAATTCATACTGTCAGCTACTCCATTGTAAAAGTTTAAAAAATGCCAGTGCTCTTCATGCACACTGAATTACGTTCTAACTTTATACTTTCCTATATTCCAAACAAAGCCATATTCCTGATGTAGGGTTTTGTAATTTCATATGTAATAACTACTGTTGCCTTTTCTCTTGGTCCCTTTAAAGTAGTCTACCTATCCCATTCTTATAGGTTTTACAATCTGTCAGAGATTTACATATATCAATATTATTGATCGTAAATAAATTCTTAACAGTTTTTCTCTGTATCATAATTCAATACATTACATCTATTATCCGCTTCATATAAAACACTGGTGATTTGCCAAATTTACTGTGTCAAAATGAGATCACATTCCCTCTTTCTTCCACTCATTTTAAATTAGTGGCTTAGCTTTAATAGATTTAGCTGTTATCCTATCTTGTTGCTCTGTGTTTAGTCAAGCCATTGTTTCAGTCTCAATGCCGGAAAGATTTTGTCATTTAGAACACTCAACATCATCATAAAACATCCATTTACCATGCTGGTGTGGGTTAGTCAGTTTGAGCAAGCAGCTGCATTAGACTCCAATCTGATCTGGCAAGGTTTTCTACAGCTGGATACACTTCCTAATGCCAAAAGCTCCAAGAGTGTAGTGGGTGCTTTTTACATGCCACCGACACAAGAGTCAGTCAGGCAGACAGATAGTGTTTTTATACATGCTACCAGCACAAGCCAATGAGGAGGCACTGGCATTGGCCACGTTCAGACGATGCTTTTTACATACCACCAGCACAGGAGCCAGTCAGGCAAACCTGGCATCGACAACATTCAAATGGTGTTTTTCATGTACCACAAACATAAGAGTCAGTCAAGGGACACTAATATCAACCACGTTTAGATGATGCATTTTACGTGCTACTAGAACAGTAGCCAGGCATGGGGCACTGACCACAGCTAGGATTTTGGTTTTACTTGACTCAACAGGTCTTCTCAAACATATCATATTGTCCAATGTATCAAGGATATCCTGAAATGGGTTGGACATGCAACACTGGAATCAGCCAAGACTGCAATCTCACATCAATTGCAGAGTCTTCATCACAGTGTAAAGATCCGTTTCCAGTTATTGCCTCTGTGAGACCTAAATGCTTCACCACCTCATCCCAAATCTTCCTGGGCCTACCTCTTCCACAGGTTACTTCAAAAGTTAGGGCGCAGCATTTCCTCACACAACTGTCTTCCTCCATATATAACATGACTATACCATCGTACTTGTCTCTCCTGCACACATTTGATGCTTATGTCCAGCCTTTCTCCTCAGAGTACTCACACCGTCACATATGTACACTGACATTACAAATTGAGCAAATCATTCTAACTTCATTTCTTTCAAGCCTCCCCAGCAGTCATGGCCCATGTTTCACTGCTGTGTAGCATGGCAATATGCACACATACACCATACAGTCTACCTTTCAGACTGACCAAAAGGCCCTTACTTGCCAGCAGAGATAGGAGCTCCCTGAACTTTGCCCAGGCTATTCTTATTCTAGCCACTACATTTTCAGAGCAACCACCTTCACTATAGACTTGGTTACCTAGGTAGCAGAAGCTATCAACTACTTGTAGTATTTTCGCCTGGCATGTGATGGAATCCGTTTTCTATATCTCTTCAGTGTTTATTGCTCCTGTGCATCTGCCACACAGAGAGAACCAGCACAAAACGTGTCTAGAGGGGTGGTAGGCCGAGTTCAGCGGGAGAAAAACTACACGACACGATGTGTCCTCTCAAGTACAGC
>JACXVO010045684.1:629068-641998 GCA_015501135.1 Hapalochlaena maculosa
GGCGACCCGTGAGCGGGCGCCCGTGCTTGGCGACCCGTGAGCGGGCGCCCTGGCGACCCGTGTAAGGGTGCCCTTGCTGGGGTACCCATACCAGCTCCACATGCAGGGCAACCAGTACACGATGAGGAGTGGATGGCATTAGGAAGGGCATCCAGCTATAGAAACCCTGCCAAATAAACTGGAACCTGGTGCAGCTCTCTAGCTTACCAGTTCCAGTTTCCATACTGGTAAGCTGAAAGCTCACTAGTATGAGACAAAAGATGCCAAATGATGGTGATAGTTTTGAAGTCATTGTACATTCTTGTAGCTACACAATTTTGCTATTGTAATTGTTTATCTTTAGAATACATTGTAGGATAGGTATGGTTAGCTGGATTTGGCCAGTTTGAACTGAAAATAAGCTGAATTTTTTGGCCTGACATATGGCTGGCTTAAATGCTTAAAGGGTCCAGTGATTATTTCTGCATTCCATGAAGAATTACTACATAGCTCAATAGTTTGGATTTTGATGTCCCTTCTTGTAGTTACTCACTATCTCCCATTCAGAATTGAATTCTAATTACTGAGCTAATATATTTATAAATTAACTGTAGCAAATGTTCAAACATAAAATAAGATTTGAAATCTTGTTATTGGGCACATATTTGTTTGCAATTATTCAGCCTTAGCAAGCATCTATACAGATTTTTTTAATGTGTAGAAATACCATCTGGTTGTGTTGGGGAGATTCCCATTTTCAGCCCAATGAAAAGTACTGATTTCAATTGTTCTGCTGCAACTTCATTATAAACATAACTGCACTGGAGCTGTTGGAAATATTCCAAACAATCTGAACCATTAGTAGTCTTTGTTAGACATATTGTAATATTCATCATCGTTGTAGCTGAAACAAAACTACATTTTAAAAACTTTTTCTCAGTAACACTCGTTGACAAGAAATGTAGTTTAATTTTAGAGTAACTATATATCAAAGAACTCTTTATTTAGATTGTGAATTATAGAGGTTTCTACAAGTTGTAGTAAGCAACTAGTTTTGCATCATTGCTATAATAACTGTTTTACAACCAGAATTAGCTATGGCTGCCTGTAGTGTATATGTATGTGCAGGGAAGATGGGTAGATCTTATTTCTAGTTAGCACCACTTCATTTCCCTTTCTTAGTTTCTTTGAAATGATACAAATCAATCATGCTCTGTTATGACAGGCAAAAAAATATTTTCGTGTTTGGTACTACTATGTTTCTCCAAGATTTTTGGAGGACTTCAATATTATTAAATCCCATTAAAGAAGCATTATTATTGTGGTTTCGTTTTATGATTTTTGTAGAAGAGGTATGAATAACTTATGTCCCCATAAAGCCAAGATTTCTAAATTCAGAAAATTAATATTGCTATTATTATTGAAATCTTTATATCGGTTAATATTGAAAATCAATACAATTACGATTCAGGAGTAAAAAGAAAAACAAAAAACTCCGTTGTCAATTAATATTTAAATCTTGATGAGATAAAACTAGGAGTTATGGATAAATGAATATTCATGATTTGCCATGTCTCATAATAGCTGATTGGTACTATTAATACCAATTGCTATTTGATTAAGGATGTTAATGGTAGAACGAAATGAAACTGGAAAATTCATTGGGAGAAAAATTTTGTTAGATTGTATTAGCTCTGAATAACTAATTAGTGTTTTAGTCTATACATAATTAAATAGAAGCTTCTGCATAATTCTCTGAATAGTTTTATCCTTTTATTATGGGATTCTTGAGCATTAACATTTATTTTACACTTGTTGAAGGATATTCAGCCTTTAGACATGTTTTCTCATTGTTTTATACTTAAAGAAAAACTTTTTATTTTTAAAAAACTCAGTGCAATGGTATAACTGGAAGCATATCAGAGAGAATACTTAGCAGCATTTTTTTTTTTTGGCTTTTTATGTTCTAAGTTCAAATTCTGCCAAGGTCAACTTTACCATTCATCCTTTTGGAAATCAATAAAATAAAGTTCCAATCAAATACTGGAGTCGATGTATCAACTTTTTTCCAAATATTTCAGGTTTTATTCCTATACTAGAAACAAAAATAATTTGTTTTTAAATCATTAGAGCAATTAGAAAATATTTTTCAGTTACAGTTTTTCACATTCTGTGTTAAAATTCTACTGAAACCAACTTTTCTTATTATTTTGAAGTTGATAGAACACTGTTTAAGGTATTGGGATTGATTTAATCAACAATATCTTTCTTTCCTCCAAATTGTGTGGCCATTTACCAATGTTAGAAATCCATATTTCTTGCTCTGATATATTCATGTACATCCCCACCCCCATCCACACATAATTTGTGTGTGTGTGTATATGATAATAAAAAATTGGCAAGTTTTGTTGCATTACACACACACACACACACACACACACACATACATATGAATTGAATAAAGTTACATGGTCTAGTTGTCACATCTTTTTACAATGTTGAAGTGTGTTAAACATTAATGGATATTTCGCAATATTCATCAAGTTCAATTAGTGCTTTCATATAGTTGTTGTAATCATCAAATTTCAATGTATTCTCTGACAGTTAAGTCAAACACTTGACAACTGTGGTAAAATGACTGATGGCAGAAACCATGTTAGGTGACACAGCAAGTCTTTCTTCTTAAGGAAGGTGATTAGCTTTTCTATAACTATTCATTCCATGACTTTGCTGATGTCCAATGTCAGAGATAGATCTGTAGTTTTCGGCTTTTGCTTTGCTACCACCTTCACAAATGAGGCTTTTTCACCCTCCTTCTGCTTATTTGGAAGTTTCCTAGTTGTAAGGAAGTTCTGGAAGAGGGACTGCAGTGGTCTTGCTAGGATTTGCTAACTTGCTTTTAGAAAGATTGCTTGGGAATCCATCAAACCCTGTTGCTGAGTTCGGGTTCATTTCATCTACAGCTCTTATTACATCATCATCTTTAATATTGATGTAATGAATCACCACTGCCTCTGCATTTATATTTGCAGCGGTAAAATAAGTCAGCTGGATTGCTGACTTGGAAGTGTCCTAGGAGTGGAGTGAAAATACTTTTGAATTGCTCATTTAGTATTTCCCTTATCCTTGTTGGGTTTCCCGTGAGTGAACCATTTTTTCTGGGAAGTGGTCCTACTCTGCAGTGCACGGAGACTATTTCTTTGGTAAACTTGTTGAAGGCTTTTGGCAGTGATGGCTTGTATATTGACATTGTGGAACTGCAGCACTCTTGATTGTCAATTGATGTTATCTAGAACATTCTATGTGTTAGTAGTCATTCCCTAGTTTATGGAAAAATACAAAATTCCTTGTATAGAACTGTGTGCAGCACAGTTCCTGCAATGCAGTGTTTGGCTGTTGTGTGCATGCTCACATGTCTGAGATAGAAAGATTCATGTTAGGGAAAGACATACTATCATTCATGCAGTGCCTGTGATAGGTAGTTTTTCTTTTTGACTTTGTGTGTGTGTGTGTGTGTGTGTTGTGCTTAAAAACCTGTTTATGTTCTTGAAGATGATAGTGTAGAATTAGATTATTATCCTGCTTCCAGCTTCAGTATTGCTGCCAGGATATGAAAAATAGGGTAGATTTTCTCCCTTTATTTTGTGATTTAGGTGGGGATTTTTGAGAAATGAGGGAATTTGCAGCAATGTTTAGTGAACATACTACCTGGCAGTAGCTCAAATGAGAACCAATCAAATTTATGTATAAATTTCCTTTTTATATCTTTGTTTCCATTTACACAATATTAAGCCTATGGCTAAAATTTTCTGAAGCAGCACCCCACTAATTTTATCTATGAGCTGCCACTACTTTGGGGTTAGATTTTATATTGTCTATAGCCCAGACCTCTTTGTCTTTGTCTTTTTCATGCGAGGGCTGCAGATTTTTTCAATTTCCGGCACTTGTATTTTTAGGTTGGATTTTTCACTACTTTCAGTTTGTTTTGTTGATTTGGCTGTTGTTTCTTGCACATCCAAAGACGACCCTCCTCCTCCTTCCTTTATCACTCTCACATGATTTGATGTTTTTCAATATTTTTTTACCCCATAAATACATTCATATGCTATAAAAAAGGAAATTTGAGACATTACAAATTTTTTGCAACCCCACTGCCTGACCCTGATTGTTTCTGTTTAGAAATTAAAATATTGACGAGCTTGAGAAGGTCATTGCTGGCATTTACCCACAGTGATTAAAAAAAATTATGGTGATGTACTTGCATAGCAAGTGACTTGATCTGAGATTGTGAGCTGAAACAAAGACAATTACAGCATGGAAGATGTTTGTTAGTCATTGAAAAACACGCAAATACTGTTAGTTTCACTTCAACATTAAGACTTGATTTGTGTTAAACTATTTTTGTGGCTTTGAAACTACAGACTATTCATTGACAAAACTTCACAAAAGTGATGCAGGATGAAGTTTTGTCAGTGAACAACACATGCATGTGCACACACACACCTTTTAATTTGTGTGTATCTGTATGTGTTTCATTGAAGTTGTGTTTGGGAGCTGTGAATAAGGTGCAAGTTTTGAGTACTTGTTGGTAGCTTTGTATTTTCTTCTCCTGGTCTTCTAATAGTAATTACCCAACTTTCTAGGCTCTTCTCACAGCTATTCCTCATTGAAAGATGACACATGTATTTTAAAATTTTTATTCAATAATGTTTTTACATTACATATACATCAAAATAGTGAATTAAAACTTAAAAGATAAAGCGAGAAACTTTGTAAATGAAAATGGAATACTCCGCAGTGAATGCAATGAATATTTAAATTAGTGATGAATTGGACACTGAATATTTAAATTTGTGAGAAAATGAAGTTAAAAATTCAAGAATCTTGAAGTCTAAATCATAGGAAATTTTTTATAACATGAATTTATAAAAATATTTCCAGACAAGTCAACCAACCCATTGATAATTGCTTTCTTTTTGGTACTTTTAATAATTGTTACATACCTAATCAATAAACAGCTTTCTCCATTGTAGTAGAGATGTTAACCTTTCCCTGTAGCATATACTGAACAAAGCTTGAACATTGTTGAAAACAACTGCATAATATCTTAAATAATTTAGGTTCGAAACAAGAAGGAATTCCTAATTATAAAAAAATTAAACTTGATGTATCAAAATTTCACTGTTTTAAGATATCAATTATCTTAAAATTAGCAGTTATGCTCTTGTTTTAATAAGATTTAAGTAAAATGTAATTCTTTCTATTTTTGGTGCAAGGCCAGCCATTTTTAGGGGAGAGGGCAAATGAATAACGTTGATCCCAGTGTTCAACTGGTTCTTGTTTTATCTACACTGAATGAACAAAAAGCGAAGTGAACTTCAGTAGAATTTGAACTCAGAATGTAAAGCTGGAAGAAATGTTGCTAAGCTCATTACCTTGTTGATGATAATAATCTTTTCTATTTTTGATACAAGGTCTGCAATTTCGAGGTGAGAGGGAAAGTTTACTACATTGAACCCCAGTGTTTAACTGGTACTTTTTACTGACACTGAAAGAATGAAAATGAAATTTACTCCAGGTGAATTTAAACTCAGAACATAAAAGAATAGTTACTGTTTTTCTTGTGTATTACACCAAATCCTGAAAATTACGTCATGGAAAAAGGATGTTAAATATGAATGGCATGAAAATAAAAAATGGATATGCTTTTTCTATTTTAACTTTAATGATAACTTTAATGTTCAAAAATGCTTTTACTGAATTTCATATAAATTAATAATTTTTTTTAAAACATTTGTATTGTCTATTCTCAGTTTATCAGCGTGTATGTTAAAATATCAATTGCAAATTGCGCATTTTCATAAAGTGGATTAATTGAAATAATTTTCTTAATTCTCATTGATTAATAATTGGCATCAATATTGGATAAACAATTTTGAACATGTGCGTGTCTGTGTGTATGTTAAAATGTGCATGGCTGCAGAGCTTGATTGTACAGGAATCATGTGTTGCATAGAATGTAATGAGGCTATGGATGATTATGTAAATGTATAATAGCAATGCAGAATAACATTGGATTTATGTAGAGGACATTTTAAAAATCATAACCCTCAAATATAATGTGATCAAGTGGTAAAAGCTAGTGTTACTGCATGAAATTTAATGAGAGTAAATTATTTAAAATTTGTATATTGGCATATCTTGATTTTAGATATGAAATAAAAGCTAGCTATAAAATCAACCATTTGGTTGAAAGTCAGTGCAATGCTGATTCAACTAAAAGTCTGTAAGGACTAAAGTTTCTGGAAATGACTTGTCAAATGAAACTGGTTCTACTCATACATGTGTGGTGAAATTGATGCTCAGATAAATACAATTATCTCTCCCAAATATATAGAATCTGTTGGCTTAGTTTCAAACTCAAACTTGTAAGTGAAATTGTTAAAACTATATCTTAAAATCTATGAAATTTGGCATCATTCAATAGTTTTATTATGGAAAGGAAATTAATTTTCTTCAAATTTTTACTCCAGCCAGTTATGTGCTTTTGAATATTGAGATGAAACTTGAAATAGATGTATATGAGTTGTTGGCATTACTGAAGATTGTAATTTGTTGTAGAGATTCACACGACCTGTCTTACACATAGATGGACTTTGCTAATCAGATGATATATTTGTAAACTCAACTTGCTTTTATCACAGACATTAGGCATACTTTTCTTTTGAAAACTATTTGTGTGTATATTTAATTGCTACTGGGCTGCAGCTATGTTGTGTTCTTCAAATATCTTTGTCAATTTTATTAATTCCAGATGTTTTCCTGTTATTAGCCTATTTACTTGCCTCGAATGAAATATTGTCATATTTTGAGTCCATCAAAATATTATGTAACAAATGATTTTATAGATTTATATTATAATTCAGAAATAATATAAAAAAAAAAATGCTTAAGTATAATTTATTTTGGGCTGCCAATAACTTGGGTATACGTGTTGTAGATAAGGTATACTATCAACAGAGAATAGATAAATGGTGTAATTGAGTGAAGATAAGATAAATGATAGAATAATTAAATGCAGATGAGTGATATCTTTAATTTTTCAGCTTATGCCACTCAAGTATAATTAATGGACAGACAAAATGATGGATTTATGAGGTTATTTTGACCATTTAGCTGCTACATTACCATTATAACTGGTGATTTCAATGGTAATGTTAGGATAAAACTAGAAAGAGTACAATGGTATACATAGAAGCTATGGTCATAATAAAAAAGAAAATAAAGAAGCACCAAGGATTTGTGATATAAATGGTACTACCATTTGCTAAATAGATTTCAGTATGTTAACCAGTCATCTGGCCATCCATGACCTAGGTTGTCATGAAAACTAGATTGTCTTTGATCTTATCAGGAAAAGGAGCAAACACATAGTTGTGAACATCAAGCCCAAACTGTATCGGTGAATGGTTTAGTAAGTGAATTACAGCTGAAAGAAAGCTGTGGAATTAAAATACATTTCTGTTTGGTATAATTTTCAATTAGCACCATACAATGCATATTTTCATAAAAAAGATGAGGTAGAAAAATATAATATAGAGTAAAATTGGGTGATTGCAAAAATAATCCACTGCCCAGTTTTGTGTTTAGAGCAGGATCATATTCAGCCAGCAGCAAACTTGGTTGTGATTAAGTGAAAAGTATAGAAATATGTACAGAAGAAATAAATAGTATGAAATTAGATCAGAAAGCTAGGTAATCTTAATTGAGCAAAAACATATGGTCAAAAATGTTAGAGACATGAAAATCCTAGTCTTTTATGAGACAAGTTTAGGGTAATGTGATTCATTTAGTCATGAAAGAGATTGAGATGAGGAATTTTTTTGTAGAAATTCAGCTTAGCAAGAAATGTGTTGCTATGGGTTAAGAAATGTTCTTGATATGGGACTGATGCAGAGCGAAGCATCAAAGTGTTACTATTAGAGGCTGTCCAATGAGTATGAGTAGAATTGTGAGAATCAAACTTTGGTAGAATTATCAGAGGGCTGGCTATATCATTTAGTTATCAGATGAAAATAAGGAAAGCTTCATGTTCATCAGCAGTAATCAATGGAATGCTGAAAGTATATTTACTTATTTATCAGATAGTATAAGGTGTTATTGCATATGCTTGGCACAGTTAAATCTATATAAACTACTACAAGAACAGAAGAGCTGTCTTGGAGACAAGCAGTTAATGTAAGTCAACCAGCTTGAATGAAGCATTTCGGATCTGTACCAGCACATAGTGAAAAACGTTTTCAGTCAATGTAGGAGCCTAAACATAATCAACTGACTTGCTAGAAATGATGGTCAAATATGAAATTTGGCTGGTACATTAGATTATGTTGTCCTGAAATGTCTAACATTTTTGACCATATATTCACCCAAATAAGACTGGTCTGGATGAACAGCCTTAATTGAACAAAGACATGTTGATGATGTGACAGTTTTGTATACTTTTCTAATCACAAACATTTGTACTTCATAATTGTTAAATTAGAAAATGTCTTTAATATTTTCATATTCTGTATTCTGATGACCTCTAAGAAAGATATGTGCAGTTCCTTTTTAGTTATTGAGGCAATAATGTAGAAGTTTAGGGAACTTGAAAAGATGAAATGTTTTCATTGCAGAGTATGTTGAATAGCTGCAGAAAAAGTTTCAAACTTGGAAGAATGTTTTAGAATCTAAGTTCAATGTGGTATGGTCAGCATACTAATTATAATTAGAAAACTGGAAGTGTCAGTGTCATTTGAGAAATGTACCTCTGTGAGTAAGAACTTGATATTGCGTGCTCAGTGGATACATCTAAAATATATTGTGACCCCTGATAATTTTAAAGTGATCAAGGACTTCAAGTGCAAAGAATATTTTACTATGAGAGGGTGCTTAATGAGTATGAGACCCAACCATGAAATGAACCATTATGGTTGGTAAAGCAGTTAAAGTAAAAGTTTGTTGAAGGCAATATGTTGGACATGTTATAAATAACAGATTAACTTACAAGAAAGCTAGATCAAAATGACTACTTCAGCTAATGTGTGTAGGAGAGATGACTGTATTGATATGGGTATACTATGTATTGATAGAGGAAGGCTATTCTCATGGAAGATTGAAAAAGAGCTGCACTTAGACTGTCAAGCTTCACTATGAGATGATACAGAATCAAAACCTGATAATTTAGTGTAGACTTGGCAAAAATGATGGTTATAATGATTATTTGGAAAAGAAACATATTTGCAAAATAGAAAATAAACCTGCATATACTTTTGAAACCTGTTTTTACAATGACCACTAATATTTAATTACAAGTTTTATAAATATAGAATTATGATTGGTGTTATTTAGGGCACTTGTTTATAATTAATTGTCCTTATTACCCTCATAGATGCTATTACTGCTAGGTATAAAACCTACCATTGATAATACTAATAAATGAAATATTTTTAATGTTCCATATTAGTAAATTAATTCATATGGATCTATTAAAATATGCTTTACTGTTTCATTTTAAAATTTCATTAATGTGTATTTATTTTGGTGACAAAATGTATTTTAGAATCCTCATTGTTTTTCATAATATGAAGACTGTACAAGTTCTAAATGGCATCTCTACAGCAGCTTTTTATTCCTGTTTTATTGCAATGCTCTAAGATCAGTCTATTTACCATATTCAAGATTACCTTTCATTTTCTTCTCATCTGGCTGTATCTTCTTCAACCATCTAACATCACTTTTGTCCCAATTCTTATTCACTTCATTCACTCTTATCATTAATTTTCATCTCTTGATCTGTCTGCTCTCTTGCAAGCTACATTTGATGCTTTTTGATAGTTTTGTGTCAAACAAGTTATTAAAAAAGATTGGATTCGATTAATGAATTTTTTTGCTCAGCCATTTAATAATTTCAGATGCTTCACTGTTCAATTATTTATTTATGGGTGGCTAGAATAAACACTTGCAGTTAGTAATTTCATCTATGCTTTAATGATTAAATGCAAGTGAAAAATTCCATACTGAATAATTTAGCAGAATTGTATATAATTAGATGTTTAGAATTTTTGGTTTGTGTGTGTGTGTGTAAAAATCTAGCTTGTATGTGGATTTGATTAGGTTTGAATTATCTTGAATATTTTGTGGTATAGTTTTTGTAGCATCCATCAGTATGTCATGAAATTCAATTTAGGGAGACGGGGGAAAATATAGATTTATTTTGAGCTTGGATTAGAAGTGAGGATATAATCAGCTATGCTCTCATTTCCTGATATTACAAATATATATTTTCTTGACTTGGAACAGCGAAGTTGATCCTGTGTGATTTGAACTTGGGATTAAATTTAAGTAAAAACAAGATGCTGCATTCTCTGCTTTGTCTTTGCTCTCTAACCCCATAAGAAAAAGGCACGATGGGGATATTAGGATGTATATGTTGTATATAAGAATGTTACTCCATTTCTGCATGTTTCCAGAACCTGGAAGCCATGAATGTTTCTCAAAGTAATTTTTTTTCAGGGTTTTCTTTTTAGTTTTATTTCCATTTTCACCAAGATTTATATATATATATATCAAGGCTTTTTATTTTTATTCTAATCATTCACTTGAAAGCAAAATAAGTATATATTTATAACCAGCTTTCCAAAAGACTATTGATTGAAAAATAGGTTCATTTAGTAAAAAGAAATTAACTAAATAAGATTTATTTAAGTGAAAATAGGTTCTATTCAATTATCAAAAGGTTACCTATCAATAATAAAAATGCTATTGTTTTTCCTAACCATATTTGATGCTTCATAATTAATTATTCACTTAAACGTGGAGTCTGTTATGCAAAAAATATAATCACAATATGGCAAATATCTACATATTGTTTTGATTCACTCAGTAACTTTGTGTACTTTTCTGGTTGTTTAGCATGGATTTTCATGGGGAATTTTTTGAGGATATATTTTACAGATGGATGCCCTTCTTGTTATCAATCCCTACTTGCTTTCAAGTAAGGAATTTTTCATCCTGGTGCTTTTGAAAATGCTGAGCTACATGTCATATGCCAACATAGAATATTAACACTATTACCATTTCACTTGGCATGAAATATCAGTGTTATATATATATATATATATATATATATATATATATATATATATATATATATATATATATATATATATATATATATATATATATATAAAAATAATAATAATAATAATACAGTGTGTATAGATACACATATGCACACCTAAATGAATATAGGTATAACATGTAATATATGTCAAGTTTATCACTATCTATATTTACATGTGTGGTTAATACTATGTATTGAGTATAAGTCAAAAATGGAATTATGTAAATAAAACAAGTTTATTACATACGAATAAGTTTGACATGATGGACAAAAAGTTACAATTGTTTTGGTTGATGAATACACAAACGGCAAACATCAAACTCTTCAGACACATCCCTGGATTTGTTGGAATAAAGAATAAACATGGAAACGAAAAGCATTTACAATATTGTTCCCTGTAAGTGTATATATACATATATACATACTTATTTAGTGGACCCTAGTGGATTCGACCATAGAATTTAGCTAAATACAAACAATAAGTGGATTTCTTTCCCACGCTTTGTCACTACGACGATGACAATCTACTTCTGATTTTACCAACAGTCGGCATAGCTGGCACCTCTAACAACCATTATTTTAGATAAAGAACACATTAACGATTTGACCAATTGACCTCTGCTGAGGAACATAGATGGAACAAAGAATTAAGATAAGATCTTAGAAATTTCCTTTAGAGATTTTCTCTATAAATACGCTAAACTTTCAGCCCTCTTGGTCATTTTGCTAGCAGCCCCAAGTTAGTAAATGGCCGCCAGTCATTTTAGCTGACTCCCATTCGTTACAGTGGAATGCTAATGTCAGTCTATGTCCAAGCTGCACACATGCACACAGAACTCTGACAAAGAGAAGGCAAATCAAATCAAGGTTAGCTTGCCACTACTACCAGCATCACCAAATGTCAACATCAACACTCTCTTGCCACCAAATCTACAACCCCAGGCAACCACCAGCGCCACAAGACACTTCTGCATCGCTTGCAACAAAACGTGGTGTCTGACTAAATGCCTGTACGTGATACAGATGAATCGGCAAGAAATATGCAACAGCCATCCTGTCAACTTGACGAAGAATGCACCAAGCTGCAACTAGCAGCACATGCAGTAACCAGCACTCTGCACACGCACATGCACCCTTTCGACGACCAAAAACAAAGACTCATGAACTAGTAAATCTCTTATCTTACACATGCACATACAACTTGCAAGAACTGTATATGAACATTTTGTCTCTGTAAACTGCATGCACACACACACACACACACGCACATATATAATCACTAGCTAGCGCCCATCTATGTTTTCTATAAGACTCTTGAATAATTACTGTGCACACATCTCATCTCTATCTAAGTAACACTCACACGAATATATTATTTAATCGCTCTTTTGGTTGTCTCATCTTTACTTGTTATTTTGCATATATGTTAAGGTATGATTTTGAATTGATTGTATATTATCATGTTATTATTTATTATTTATTTACACGATGACTAATCTGTGTGGCACATATCATATCGTCGTATATGATTTTTACTTTATTATAAGTGGGACATTTGGTAGTTAGCCTAAGGGCCAAATACAGTTATCCGACCTCCTGTCCTTTTTCGCTTCACTTGTATATGTATTCTTTATTCTTTTACGTATTTCAGTCATTTGACTGCGGCCATGCTAGAGCACCGCCTTTAGTCGAACACCTCAACCCCAGAACTTATTCTATCGGTCTCTTTTGCCGAACCACAAACACACCAGCAACGGTTGTCAAGCGATGGTGGGGGGGACAAATAC
>JACXVO010045684.1:656133-673851 GCA_015501135.1 Hapalochlaena maculosa
TATATATATATATATATATAAATAATTATTGTTTAATGTCTGTTTTCCATGCTGGTATGAGTTGGATGGTTTGACATAGAGCTGGCTAACAGGGAGCTGTCCCGATTCCAACTGTGTGTTGTGGCATGGTTTCTATTGTTGTATGCCCTTCCTAACACACATAACATAGTTTCTATGGCTGGATACCCTTTCTAACACACTTAATAGTGTGCTGGATACTTTAGAAATGACACTGGCACCTGAAAGACATGTGTGGAAGACAGAAATTTTGCTTAGTTTGATGCACCTTGTCAAGTACAGCAAAATGCCAGATCTCCCAGTTACTTGTTATTTCTTCGGTGAGGCCCAGCATCTGAAGATCCTTTTTCATTACTATGTCCTACATCTTTCTGGGTCTACCGATTCCACAGGTACCCACTACGATTAGAGTTTGGCACTTTTTTATGCAGCAATCTTCATCAATATGCATCACATGTTCCAACAAGTGCATTCTTCTCTTTTGCACACAGCAGTTGATGCCTCTTCTACCCAGTTTTGCTCTTTAATCATTTCCTCTTTGTTGTGCATGCAAACTGGCATTACCCATCCAACAGAGTATTCTTGCTTCATTTCTTTCAAGCCTTTGCGAGTCCTCGCTATTTAAAGCCCATGTTTCACACAGCTATACCTATATGGGCATCATACAGTCTACCTTTCACTCTTAGGGAGAGGCCCTTAGTTATCAACAAAATTAGCTCTCTGAACTTTGTGCAGCCCATTCTTATCCTAGCAACTACACTTTCAGAACTGTTAGGTATTGGAAGTTAAATACTACCACCCCCTCCCACAGTATTTAAGGAAGTCTATTGTCTGTGCATTTTTAGTGCTTATTGTAGCTGCACATTTGTCACACCAACACTGTATTCTTTATTAACCTTCCTGTAAGACCACTACACTTATATGTCCAAATCTTGTTCTGAATACAAAATTGTATTTCTACCAACATCCTTCTTACATATTGAGCAGGACCATCTCCCATATTGAGCAGGCTATCTCCCAGAAGGAACTTGTGATTTATCTAGTTTCTTACTTACTAGGAATTTGGTTTTTGCTTAACTCTAAGGCCTTTGCATTCCAGACCTTGTTCCACACCTGACATTTCTTTTCTAAGTCAGGTAGTGATTTAGTTATAAGAACAAAGTCATCAGCTAGCTTTGAATTATTCTGTTAAAGACTGAAAGACTAAGATAAACAGGAGGGAGCTGAGAACTGAACCTTGGGGAACTCCTACCTGTACACTGAATTCATTGCTATTCTCATTGCCAACCTTCATCTTACTGGCAGCACCCCTGTACATGACTTGCACTGCTCTCACTAACAATCCTTCTATCCTTAACTTCTGCATTGACCACCATACAAAGGAGTAGGGTCCTGTCAAAACTTCTCTTGATGCTGTTAAAAGCTAGGCATAGTTTTATTTTTCTGGCTAAATACTTCATTGACAATTGGCTAATTAGGAATGTAGCATCAGTCATGGTCCTGCCTAACACATTCTCCCCTCTCTCTCTCTCTCTCATACATATATATATATGTATGTGCAGGAGTGGTTATGTGGTGGGTGGTTTGTCTACCAGCCACATGGTTCCAGGTTCAGTCCCATTGTGTGGCACCTTGGGTGAGTGTCTTCTATAGTCTCGGGCCGAGCAAAGCCTTGGGAGTGGATTTGGTAGACAGAAACTGGAAGAAGCCTGTTGTATATATATGTATATATATATTCTATTTGTGTGTTTCTGTGTCTGTGTTTGTCCCCCCACCATCGCTTGACAACTGATGCTGGTGTGTTTGTGCCTGTCACTTAGCGGTTCGGCAAAAGAGACTGATAAAATAAGTACTGAGTTTACAAAAGAATAAGTTCCAAGGTCGATCTGTTCGACTAAAGGCGATGCTCCAGCACAGATGCAGTCAAATAACTGAAACACACAAAAGAATAAAAAGAAAAAAGAATATATATGTACTCTTCCGCCACAACTTTCTTTCTCTTTCCTATCTTGTCTGTCCTTGTTTGTCCCCTTTGTGTATAGCCCCTTGTGGGCAATAAAGAAATATATGTATGTGTGTGTGTATATATATATATATATATATATATATATATATATGATAAACATATAGATATGGATGTGTGGTAAGAAGTCTGCTTCCTAACTACACAGTTCCAAGTTCTGTTCCACTCTGTGGCACCTTGGGAAAAGGACTTCTACCATTCCTCCAGAGCTGACCAAAAAATTGTTAGTAGATTTAGTAGATGGAAACTAAAAGAAACATGTTGTATATGAGTGTATGTTTGTCTCTTTGTTTTGATATTGTGTGATTGTAAAATGATTGTCACTGTTATACAAGAAGTGACATTAATTCCCAATATTCTGTGAGAACATGTCTGGCCATAGGGAAATATTACCTTGCTTGGCAGTAAGTGAGGGTTGACGACAGGAAGGGCATCCAGCCATAAAACATATAAATTCCTTCCAATCCATGCAAATATAGAAAAGTGGTCAATAGAATGATGATATATATGCATTTGACTCTGTATAGGTTCCCTCTACAAGGTTACTGAATCTGCTATTAATAGCAACTTCTCCCTCATTTCATACTCTATTTCCTAAAGAAAAAATAAAGGTAGAACACGAGAGTTAGCATAGTCTTATATACACTGCTGAGTGAAATAATCTTGACTGTAATGCTCTTTAAATAAAGGTTAATTCATTAAGAGCCCACCTAATGCTAAGGTTTATATTGAATTTAGAAATCTTTGACAACCTGAATTTTCAACACTTGTACAGTAGTACAAGGCTGTAGTAGAGTTGCTATTTCTGAAAAAGGTGTTTATAATTTGAATTGGTATATAACTGTCCTATAAATTCATAGCTAAGGAGATAAATGTAGAAACATAGCATGTAATAAAATTTTATGAGTTCTATCTTAGTCTGAGGACATATAGATAGGCATAGTAGATATAATGACTGACAATGAACAGATCAAACATGGCATGTTTTACAAACGAAAAAAAAAAAATGAAATTAATTGTTCAACAATTGATTCTATCAGTACGTAGTTATATAAACTTGATGTTTTTCATATCAAGTATTTTGAAATGGGCACTCACTAATTAATTTGCCTGAAATAATGAGGATTGATAAATACAAACATTGATTAATAATTAAATATATACACAACAATAGATAATACAGTTTCTTGTCAGTTTTCTTCCTCAATATATTTTACTGTTGGCAATCAAATAATTGTTAGATTTGTGTTTTATTTGATTTCTCACCTTGATTATTACATCAGATAAATTTGATAAATGGAGAAATTAAATAAAAACAATGGAGAAATACAAAAGAAACCTCATTGTTTTACAGTAAGTTAAAACCCTTTAGGCTTTTTTATAATTCTTTTTATACAGTGCTTTTGGCTGGTGTTCCTTAATGAAATCTATAATTGCAGGTTTCTTAGATTTAATTATTTCTGTTCACCAAAGACATTTATAAAAAAGTGTATTGATTTGTATTAACTGATTCTTTTATGTTTATATATTTTCCCCTTCATTTGTAAATAAGTTGGATTTAAAGCATTGCTATTGTTTCAGTAATGGTTTGTTATTAAGAGACTTATTACAAAGAAATGGATCACTTAAGAACAAGTGGCAGTTAACATTATAAATAAGTGTATGGGTTGTCTTGTAGAAAAATTGAGCACCTTATTTATGAGAAATAAAATTCTTGTATCAGTTTGAGATAGTTTTTATTTTCTTTTTATCAAAGAATATAGGTGGGACCGACCTTCTAATAGTCATCTATTATCCAAGTTATATGAGTTTTATATCCTAGTGAACATTACAAATTCCTACAGTATTTTTAATAGAATAGTGATTTTTCTCAATTGCAAGTCAGAGAAAGCACTTTAGCAAGTTATATTGCCTTAGCCGTTTTTGAATCTGATATGCTTTCTTGCAGATTTAAGATATACATTAAATTTTACGTTTAACTCCCAGAGAGCAGAATTCTTCTGGGAGTTCTAAGCCTTAGCCACAAAAGATATTTTAATTTCATATTTTCTGTAATTTAAACTTGCTAAAAAGAAAATATTCTTACCATTAGAATAAACATCAACTGCTGTTGACATATATATATATATATATATATATATATATAATGTTCTCTTGTAATAATTTTGGACTTTTTAATATATTGCTGAATTGTTAAATGTTTCTATTTGTTTTAAAATTTGATTCTAACATATAAGTAGTTCAAATGAGAAACTTCTAACCTAAATGAACTAATTTACACTTCTTTGTCATTTGACTCCATCATCACCCATTTTTCTATGCCTGCATGAATTGATAGCTGGATGCTTTTGCTGTTACCAACCCTGACTTATTTCCAAGCAGATTAATATATTCTCTTCACTTGACATGTTCTTTACAGAAAAACTGGAAATGAACAACCTTGCTTGTATGATGATTATGCTCATTTACACCTATCACATGATACCTAGACAAGGATACACACACACTCTTATACAACAGTGTTCATTTAGGTTCTGTTTATCAAATCCACCCACAAGGTTTATCTTTGATTAAAATTGAAGAATATGCATCCTTAAAACATTATTTTTGAACAATCTGTTCTAGTTTTAAAAAATAAGTGAGGAATGAGTTATTAATCATTAAAAAAAAAATTTGGATTAAATTCCATAGTACACAATTTCAAGTATTGTTAAAAATAGAAAAAAATCCAACCAGAATGATTGTTTTTTTTTTTTTAAGTAGAAGTGAAGTACGTCAGCTGTAGATATATCCAAATTTTAACAAGCTTTATGCAAAAATTGCATATTTAACAATTGAAAGTACAAAATTGTAAAAAAGAAAATCCAAATTATTCCTCAAATTATGTTTGAATGGAAAAATATGTGCATTACTTCTGCGTTAAAGAAATAGAGCTATGGCTTCAAGTGAGTTAAGATTTATTTACCAACATGGCAGTCCCAGTTTAGGATGAATGTTGCTGTAATTTAGCCCTGGGAGGCATTGTCTCCTGCTGGCTATATGACATGATCTGTGTCCTTATAGTTTCAAACAAGGGTATTTAGCATCCCTGCTCAGCTCAAAACTATACCTGTGTATCACGATTTCCAGGTTATTTCCCTTCTTCAGCACAGAATAATTACTCAAATGAGTTGTAAACATACAAGTAAAACATCTCACTTAAGTGCATAAATTTCAGTACAAACCTGAATAAAAAAAAGCCTGTGATAGCTTTCTTGGAGTTTAAAGCAATAGTTTATGCAATAGTTTGGAAAATTTTTTTTTGTCTGTAAATTTGCTTTGGAAAAGTAAAGTAGGTATAGTGCCCAAAACTGTAGATTAAACTCTTGCTTTATTTGTAGGTTAAAAAGTGGAATATAATATTTTATACTAATGTATCTATGAAGTTAAGGTGTTCTGATGACTAGTTTCAAATAGTGATAAAAGATGAATTACAGAAAAAAGATAACTTAAGCTTGTAACTCATTAGTGTTATCTATAAATGTAAGTTAATTCATAGTTTGTTAAAATGCTTAATATTAATGATTAATTTTGTTTAATCTCAGAACTTGATCTCAAAGTTCATTGTTATTTATTCATAGGATAATTTATTCAGCATAAATTGCTCAGTAATATTGTTATCAATGATAAAAGATGGTAGTGCCTTACCAGAACCAGTTGTTTAGCTACATGTAAATGGTTTCTATCGGTGAGTGATAATTTTGATAGATGTCCCTTCTCTTCATGTTTGCCTTTATGTCTCTAGGTAAGTACAATTACCTACAATAATTAACTGGTATTTATTCACATGCTGACCAAGTAATCTCTGCTCTTGTTTGACCTACTAGAAATAGCAGTGCTATCTATTTCAAATGAACTCTATAAAAGGAAAGCCTTGGACAAAAAGGGAAAACCTTGAACAAGATAGTTTGAGATATGTTAAAAAATAGACTTGTCAAAACCGGAATACATTTGGTTATAAGTCTGCTTGATCTGAACTGATCAATAACTATACCTATTTCTGAGTTGCTTTGAATAAGCATAAAATTATCAGGTTTTTAAGTGAAGTGAGAAACAGTGTGATGTTTCAATACCTATGCCTTCACCATGGTAATTAGCAGAGTAAATAAAGTAAAATAACTTTAGCCAACTAGTGATATTATGTCACAGTTGTAGCTTGCCAGGTCAGGTATCTTGTTCTGTATCTATAGTGTTTGTTACTGCTTAAATAGTAAATATTGACTTCTTATTGCCACAAAGCCATCAATTTGTAAGGAGGTGCTGTAGATAATTGAATTGATTTCCAAGTTATGCCTCATAATTATTTTATTAATCCCAAATACATGAAAGACAATCGACATTGCTTGAATTTGAACACAGAATCTTGAAATATTCAGTATTCAGAATATTGACTTAGAATTAAATACTGAAGAATGCTCAGCGTGTTTTTCTAACATACCGTCTATTATTTAATCTCTTAAATAATAAACATTATTTGGAACTAAGATTAAATATTAATTTATTCCAAATTAGATTTATATGTATCAGCATATTTAATTTTAGTTCTCTTCTGTTTCCTTCTCCATAACTTTTTCTTTTTTTCTCCATAGCATTTTCCTTTGCTGTAACATTCTCTCTCTCTCTGATGCCTTCCTTCTCTCTAACATCTTTTAATTTTAATGTATAGAAACTTTTAATATTTTTTATAGAAAACTTTTCTCTCTAGCTCTCTTTGAAACATTTTCTCCACTTTCTCCTGCAACTCTTCTGTTATTCTTTTTTTTTGTTTGTAATTCTCTCTTCCTTCCATAACACTTTCTCTCTCTTTCATCCCATTTTCTACAATTCTCTCTTTTGTAACATTTCTGTAACCTTCTCACTACTCTCTCTTCCTTAACTGTCTTTCCCTCCCCTCTGTAACTTTCTCATTTATAGAATTATTCTCTGCTACATTCTTTCCTATCATCACCTCTGTTTGTCTCTCTGTTCATTGCCTTCTCTTACTTTATCCCTCTCTCATCCCCCATGGCTACCACACCCCATATTTTCCACTTTTTTTCTCACTGGCCTACTTGTTGGTGATGTTCGCTGTTGCTGTTACTAGATATACTTTGCTAATGTCCATAGAAAATGGGCTATAAATTAGTGGTATTAGTTGTTAACATCCAGATTAATACTGTGATTGGATTAGATGTTATTAAGACAACTACAGAAAGCAACTTCTCTAACACTTTCTCTCTCTCACTTATTAAATAACCCATTCAGCCAGATATGCAGGTTTTTCTCAATTCATTGCTTTATCTAGTTTTTATTGTTTTTCACAAAACAAAACAAAAATCACTTTAGGTATTAGCCACATTCTACTTCACAGGCATTTATACAGAAAGCTGATTACATAAAGACATTTCTAAGATGTGTTAGTAAAAGTGAAGTCGGAGTAAGTGGGTGGGCATGAGTAGGAATAAAAAATATAAATGTAAAATAAAAAGCAGGTACTTCTCAATCATAATATGCAGAAAGTAGTGTCAACAACCAAATCAGAACAAAACTAAAACTTGTTGATACGTGGATAAAATTGAAATTTCTTTGCTAAATATTGTAGAATTAATAATCCATCTGTTTTCTTATCAGCCAATCATGGAAAAAAAAAGAAAACAAAAGAAAACAAAAATAAACATTGGTAGATTAATCAAAATCAACATAGATTGCATCTAGTCTGTGCAGTAAGAACCAACTTTTTCCATTCTTTTACATGTTAAATCTGTTTGTTCTAAATACACACATACACACGTAAAATAAGGCAATGGCCGAGTGTTTTCCTCAGCATGTTACTAGTCTTCTCTTAAAGAGTTGTTTTTATTGAGTTAGTTTTTACTTTATCTGAAGACCTTCTGTTAATGCCAGATATTGCCATTGGTGGATAGATGTATATAGTACAGAAACGAGTCATTTTTGTTTTTAGTCAAGCGGGATCGAATTGTTATTTCTAATAACCACTATGATGGACTCCCTGCTGGAAGATATTTACTTTATAAACATAGTCAGTATGTAATTTTGGAAACTAAAAATAAATTGATTTCTTGAAACTGGAAAAATACATTGTCTAGTGTGTGGTGCCCCATACTAGAGCAGCACTCATAAGAGAAAGACTTTCTATGGTTATATGCTAAGAAAGTAAGTTCAAAGACAGTGGGAGACATCTACAGTATTACATAAACTGTTTTTACTATATTTCTTTTGAAATGCACTGTTTTTACTTCAATTAATTTCAAATGAATATAGTTAAATAACTATCATTATTAAGTTTTTGGTTTCAATATAAATTGGCACAACGTTTTTAGATTCTTTCATTAAGATTATTTTAAAACAAGAAGTTTACGTCATGAAATCAAGAACATTTTTAGGCTGGTTGGTAAGTGTTAAAAGGAAAATTACTTATTTCGGACTTGTGTATACTAATTACAAGCTGAATTGTAGGAGTGCAAAAATTTACTGAAAGTTTTGATAAGAGGAAATAGATCTCTTATATCAGCATAGGACAAGAAATCATTTAACAGTCTAGCACTGATGGTTGCCACTTCTGGATCAAATATTCTACCTGCTTTATTACTTAAACTGGCCAGATGTAGTCTCTGTTACCTACCCTACAATATAATTTTAAGAATAAACAATCAGATCATCAAAATCTTGATATGAGATAAAGTATGATTAATTAAAAACAATATGAATCAATAAAAATTACACATGATAGAGTAATCTGAATATTAAAGGGTTAATTACATCATGGTATGAATAATTTCAGTGTAAGACCGTATTTGAAAATAATGAATCTAAACTTTACTATAACTCCTGTATTGTTCCTAGGTAAGGCCTATAACCTGGTTTGCTTTAATAGTCTTAGCAGATATAGTTACCACTAATTGAAAAGGTGGCAAATGTGACAGAGAGAGAAAAACACAGTGGAAACCTTTTTGTTGTTCTCTCACAAAGTATTGATACAAATGAATATAAATGGCCTCTGCTATAATTCAAAATCCTTGCTTGTTTGAAGAATAACAAAAATAAAACAAAAAAGAGTGGAAATTTGATATATACAGGGTGAACACAAAAAGTCTCCAGCTATGTTGTTGCAGAGTGAACACCATCTTGGATTACACTGCCATCTAGCGAATCAAGAAAGAGAAAAAGAAAACTTCAACTTTAGGTACTGAAATTAACTTATTCGTGTAAATTTTGATATTATAAATATCTGAAACTAAGGAGTCTTTATGTTCACCCTGTATTTTAGGATATAATGTCAGGATTGCATCATTCTATCCTCAGTAATTTTTCTAGACATATTAAAATCAATTTCTATAAGGTGGCCTAGTTTAAATGTCTTTGAAAACTTAATGTTTAAACAAATAGTAGAAATCAAACCAGTTTTAGGACATAGAAGTTGAAAATGATATGGGAAATAGTTGACAATTGTTGGAATAATTGCCCCTGCATGCCTACAGCAACAAAATAGGTAAAACAAAAAGTAAAACCCTAAAACTTATGTAATTTGAAAATGGATTGAAGGAAAACAAACTCTTTGACTTCTATGTTGTCAAAAATATTAAGTGTTAGGTTCAAATAGTATGATTTTATTGAAGTACTTTTTAACTTGTCTGCATTTGAAAAGACTGACACTAATGGCTTGATGAACAACCGCATTTCATCACTAACATTGTTGGCATGACAGTGGAAACCAAAAGCCAAAATATTTTCTGACAGAAAGCATCTTTGTTCTCATTCATTGTTGCTTGTAACTTTTTTGTTTTGTTTCATACCAGATTGTTAAATTTATTGTAATCCAAACATGATATAGTTGGATGTAAGCTAGCTATTTAGCTGACAAAGTTGACATTGTTCCACTTAAAATTTGTAATTAGCTTTCTAAGTAATGTTGTCAGTATCTTATTCAGCCAGAAATGAAGAAAGCAAATATGTGTGTGGTGCCCTCTATTTTTCTAATTGTTGATTGGCTATTTGTTCATTTGAACTCTTACATGTGTACCTCAGCGCTATCTTTCAATATCCTATATGATATTCAAATAACTAAATGAATCTTAACCATTTAATATTCAGATTACACTGTCAAATGTAATATGTATTTATTCATGTTTTGAATTAGCCATGTATTATCTTGTAATTTCATGATTTCATTGATATGATTGTTATTTATAGAAGACTGTTGTAGGGTAGGTGAGATCAAGCTGGTTTGACCATAAAGAGTAGACTATTTGGATTGAACATGGCCAGTTTAAATGCTAAAAGGTTAACTGTTCCATTTAGTTCATTTATATATTAGGATGATTGGTCTGATGTTGCTCAGTATAACACCACCACTGCCACTTCGTTAGATGATTTTAGCAAAGTTACACTCAGTTGTAAAGATGTCAAGTTTTTTAAAACCTTATTTTTCCTGCAGAAATTGAGATTGGGCAGTTGCTTCATCAATCTCAACAGTATCAGACCCTTGATTAATTTATGAAAAATAAAATTTAGATAATTAAAAACAAAATTAGATATCTGGATATATGAAAATTTTGCTATATTCATATTACATATGCATGCAATTTTAGGATTGTTTCTAAAATGGTTACATCAATAAAGCTAGGTTGCATGATAGTATTCATAAGTTTACTGCACTTTCATCCCCAAATAATAGGAACAGACCTTTGATTAAAAGCATTCCAGGTTAGATAACACAATCCTTTAAAATATTGAAAACAATCGAATATGATTTGACAAAAATTTGGCTGTTATATTTAGCAGGTTGAGCAACCATGTAATGGCTTCCTTATGTTTATTGTCAGTATACCTGTTTATTTTCTCAAGCTCTACTAAATAATTTATTTTTAGTAATTTCCCTTTTTTAACAAACATGTTTAACTTTAGACTAAATGGATTCCACTTGTGGTATTACTATCTTCAAATATTTCTCAGCACCACCCACATTTTGCCAATATATGCAAGAATGCACTTACTGAAAATTTCCTTTCCCCTTTTTTATCTACTTCCCTAAGAGGTAATTTACCATTTCGATGTGTTTCCTGCTATTCCAACCCTCTCTAATTAGATGAGATAATTCTGTTTGCTTGAAGTGTATGTGTGTGTGTGTGTGTGTGTGTGTGTGCGTGCGCGCGCATGCACACACAAACACACACACACACATATATAAATATAAACAAACAGTGTATAATTATATAGAAGCTAATTTTAAATGCAAATTTATTATTAATCTTCCCCCTTTTCTCTTTCTTTTGAAATGTTATATAAATACCTATAAGATGATTTGTTGATTCAATTCCATTTCCAAAGTGAAGCTAAAGGCTTACTCAGGCACATGTGCAGAAAGCCTCTTAACGCAGTGGAGCAATAAATCAAGATCAGCATTGTGTAATATGTTATATAGTAATTTTTAAATAAAATATGCATTGGGTTTCTCTTTTGATTTAATAGACTTGATGTACTTTTTTAATCTGAATCCTGTTATATATTGATTCTGAAAACTACTACTGTTTAAATGATTGGAACCTATATCGTATAGTATTAGTTCCTTGACGGAAATCTATTTTTACAATAAGCTTTCTTGATTTCAGTAGCATATTAGGTTTTTAGTTTTCATGACAAGTTTTTATTAGATTTTTTTAAAAATCAAATTTCCAGATGATTTGAAATTTTAATTGTTATAAAATATGAGTAAAAGAAATTTCAAATTTATACAATTTTAATATGAAAGTAAATTAATATATAGTTAAGAGGATTTTTGCAGATTTTCATTTTCTCTTCTGTTCACTTACATTTTTTGCTTCCTGTTATGTATGGTTTGGATCCATAATCTGCCACTTAATATAGTGTAAAGCTTTTTCTTTTCTATTTCCAAATGTAGACCACTAATTTGGTAGTCTTTTATGTGCCTGAAATAGGATGAGTGATTAGGAAATCTTAGCTTAAACTTTCTCTCTCTTATGCCCATGTAATGCTTAAACATTACTTCTAGGCTAACTTCTGCATCAAATACACATAATTTCTTCCTTTTCAGCTACAGATACAAACAATGGGACTTGACCTAAAAATAAGCTACAGGTGCACTAAAAACATGAACTCTATCATACCCACCATTAAAGCTGAAAAAATATCCTTGTGCAAGAACTCTAAAATATGCATATTAGGCAAATCCTGCAACACATAGGCAAAACTATGTGAATTAGAGGTTAGTTGTATTGAATGAATTCAATCTACAAATGAGATTTAAGTGTTACATAACTACAGTACAAGAGTCAATATACACACTTCTGGAGAAGTTCTCCATATTGATGGAAGTGTACATTTGACTAAAGTTTTTTCAATACATTATAATTTTCTATCAACATAAACATATAAGGAGATAAACTGCAAAACCTAGGATAGTTCACGTGTTCCTTCATATTGCTTCATACAAATACATACCCACCCCACACACATATTCTAGTATATGATGTTGACTTCTGCAGGAAGTTTGCATTAATTACTTTTTTCTTTCTTACACTACCAGTTTTGAACATCACTTCATTTATGAATAATCTACTTCTCTTTAAAATTTTCCTTCTTTTTAACAAGTCTGAAGTGAAAATTTGGAGGCAATTATAGCTTGTTTTGAAAGCAAGAAAAAAATGTAGAAATTTTGCTATTACAGCTGTTATTTCATTTTTTTAAAGAATTATTTTAGAGCTTCCCTTTTACTACTAATGAAGATTTATTTTAATTCAAACTTTTCTCTCTGTGTTATATATTTCTTATTTATTTTTGTACATTTATATCTACATACACATATCTAAGAAGCAAAACTAACATTTTTACTCTGTGAAAGGAAAATTACCAACAAATAATGTTACTTTAAAAATGTGCTTTCTCTCACACTTGATTAGGTGAAATTTAGTTATATCCGTGGTAAATATTTTCATGCCAGACTGCTTTTAGACTAAAAATAAAATGTTGGCTGCAACTTTTGTTCATTAGCCAAGTCATCTTAACCTTCTCCATTGTGTTTATTTTTATTGTATCTTCTGCTGTAATCATATTGTCTAAAATTTTAATCTAATAATTTCTGTGGCTTTTTATGCATTTTAGAATTTGAAATGAATGCTACTCTAAATTCATATTATGATTTAATGTTCATTATAACAGGTTTAAATTAGATGGAGGTAGATTTTATTAATTAGTTGATTATAGTTGTCTTAACTGTCACAGGAACTGAAATCATGACTATAGTTGAAGGAAGTTATGCACTTCTGTAGCTTTTTAAACTTCTTGAAGGAAGTCAACCTAAATTAGTCAAGTAACTTATGACTAAAAAAGAAAAATGTAAAACTGAATGAGTACCTGTGTTTTTGATTGGATTCAAATTGTCATCAAGTTCTTCATGTCTCTTAAAGATTTGTTTAAATTGAAAAGCACAAACTGGAGCTAGACAGCAGTTGTTTATTCCTCTTTCCAATTCACACAGTAATTATAAACAGTCACTGTCTATTATCTCATTAATTTAGAGTGTTTAACATGCCGTGTATGATGTCAGAATACATAAGTAATGTTTACGTCTCTAACCTATAGGAAATGCTGAAATGACAAGGAAGTATATCCAGATGCACTCTGCAACTTCTAAAATATTTTTTTGTTAGATATTATTTTGATATTCTTTTTTTATTATTGATCAATTGGGCAACCTTCTCAAGAAACACAAGAAACAAGAAATGTAGAGGTTTTCTTCATTTGACAACTACTAGCTAAATGGTTAACCTCTTTCATTATAATTGTAATTAAATACAACTCTGTGTATTTCAATAAAATCATAAAATTGTTGCATATTTAGACTAGTTTTGTAAAGTAGCCAAGGAATGTTCTTCCATAATTCCGTTATGGAATTTTTGTCTCTGAATTACTAGTAAGTAAAAGCAAATGTTGAAAGATAATATAAACTCTATTTAAAGATCACTCTATAAAATAACTTAGTGGCTATTATATTAAGTAGCTTATTAAATGCTTAGTATTATATTTGAAGCAATAAGGCTCTATTTCATCTTGTTTGTTCTCTCTTTCCTTTTGTTTACATTTTGAGTAGATGCTGACCTTAATATATAGAAAACATGAATTGAAATAAACAAAAGTAAATAGTCAGTAGTGAAATACTTTGATTTCTGAGAAGAGAACAGAACTGAAAAAAATTTCATTAGCACTTTCCAATTTTTCTCATAAACTCTGAAATTGTAATATCCCATTGGAAGTCCATCTTAGACTTCTTGCAATTTTGTTTAATTTCATTTATTATTTTTTTTTGCTGCATTTGAAAAGAATAGAATCTAATTGAAAGAACGAAGAAAGAAAATAGATTTAAAAAACAATACTTCTCAAATTTACAGAATACAAAATTTTTTTTATAAAAATTGGTTGGCTGGCAATATTAGTTCAGCGAATGACTTCTGTTGAGTTTCTTGAGAAGTCACTGTTTGTCACTGTAATTGGTTTTGAAGTTCTTAGGTGATTTATAAGTTTGTTTCCGTTTCACTATCATCAACCCACTGCGAACTTGGTCTTCCATGTTAACATTTGATGTTGGCGTTAGGAAGGGCATCCAGCTGTAGAAACCATGCCAAACCAGACAGGGGCAGGCTGTGGCCACCTAGGCTGCTGCCCCCTGTCGAAAACGTCTAACCCATGCTTGCATGGACAACGGACGCTAAATGATGATGATGAAAAAGTAAAAATTAAAAAGAATAAATGTGTGTTTGTTTTAAATGATCAAATTTATCTCTCTTTCTTTCTCTCTCTTCTCTCCCTCCCTCTCTTTCATGCAGTTAGTATAAAACAATTATTCATATAGCTATAGGACTTGCTTATGAATACTTTATGCAGTAAATATTTCACTTTTCATTTTATGTAAATTGAATTCTTTTAGTACTTATTGACTCGTATAATGGTGTGTGTGTGTGTGTGTGTGTGTATACTCACACACACAATTAAATAATTTACATTCTTTTGTTTTAATGAAATTATATTGTAAAACATTGAAATTGTAATTGATTAGTTATATTTGAAGGATCTTAAAACAAATTATTGATAGACATGGATACTCCAAAATTTTTAATGTATAAATAAAATAAAAAAAACAAACATAATTTAATAACTTATTTGTGACTTGTTCTTGTTTCATTGATTATTATCTAAAGTGAATATTTACACCGAGACATTTGTTTCTACTGGAATAGTAGGGATGAGTGGGAAGTAGAGCCTTTCTTGATTGCTTCCATCAAATTCCACAAGAAGTTTCGTGTAGCAATATTTTCATGATATTGATAACTCATACTAGAGTTTAATTGGTAATAAAGATAGAGTAAGACTGCTGATGCAGCATTTAAACTCTCCAAGCTTCCCTTTATAAAATTTGATTGTAAACAAATTTTGTGATATGATCCGTATCTGAGTCACTTTGATGCTTCAAAAGCAGCTGCATCAGTTGATTAAATATCGATGAGTGAATCAGATTAGCTACCTTCTTGTGAATTTCATAAAATGAGCTAATTTAATCGGCAAATAAGATTAGATTAATCCTCTTCCTCAACTGAAATCTACTGAAACAAAATATAGCATTTGAAGCTGTATACCATCAGCAGTATTTTACATTGACCAGATATAATTTGTCAGGTACAATAAATAGAAATTGAGGCTTATTGTATACAAGGGGTCAGTTTGCTTATCGTAGTATCTCTTGATTAGGCATTGGGGTTAAATCTTGGTAAAGAAAAGGTCCCCATGTTCAAAAGAGAGTATGGTCAAGTTTTGTAAAATTAAGTGGAAAAAAGAAATTGAAAATTCTATTGTAATTTTAAAATCAAATAATCAGTCTGTACCTAGCTTATTTTTCATTTCTCTAACAAATGCACACGCATACACATGCACCACCGCCACATTTTAATCTTTGTTTCATGTTGGCATGATTTGGATCAAATGCATACACACACACACACACATGCACACACGGGTGTACACACACATTTTCACTATTTGCTGTGCATATGATGACTTATCAGTTGGCAGATATCAATATACAGGCTTTGTTTTCACTGAAGTTATAAACAAGGGTCTCAACACTTGTTAAATTCATCAGTCCTGGTACCTCTGGCTGATAACACAACAATTTAAAAGAAACGCTGTTTCAGAGTCTTTTGCACTGAACTCAAACATATTTGTTATAGAAGAGCTGTTCTCCTGTGACAAATTACAACAGCAATTAACATATTCCTGAAGTGGTGAAGCATCATCTCCGAAAGAGACTGAGACTTTTGGAGATATGCTGTAACTACAAAGATGTGACAACTAAAGTGAGATTGCAGCCTTAATTATGCCAGTATCACCAGTGCACTGGGATATGATATATGTGAGAAGATCCATTGAGTTAAGTAAAATCCAAACCAGAATTGTATCTATGGCCACGGCTCCTGTGCAGTGGCACATAAAAGCCCCTATCCAAACACAACTGATGTCCAACCGATTTATGAGTACCCTTGCTCCACCAGTAATTTGATATGCTTAAAACCTATTGAGTCGAGTAAAACCAACACCAAAATCGTAGCTTTGTGGGCACCTGTGCCAGCAGCACAAGAAAAGTGCCATCCAAACGTGACCAATATTAGGCCAAACTAACTGGCCTCGGTGCTGGTGGCATATAAAAAATAGCATCGGAAATGCTAGTATCCCATGACTGGCTCTTGTGCCAGTGGCTCATAAGAAGTACCCACTACACTCTCGGAGTGGTTGGTGTTAGGAAGGGAATCAGGCTGTAGAAACACTGCCAGGTCAGATTTGAGCCTGGTGTAGCCACAGGCTTTCCAGCCCTCAGTAAAACTGTTCAACCCATGCCAGTATGGAAAACGGATGTTAAACAATGATGATAATGTTTTTATCTGTCGGAACATAATAAACAATTCATGGTTTCTCACTGATTACTCTGTGTGTATGTGCATGCATGCCTGTATGCATATATATATATAACATAAAGAAAATGGTGAATTTTAATACTGAAAAAATATCAGTTCCTTTATATAATAATTAATTTCATATTACCTACATATATTTCGATTTCTTACCATCATTCATATTTTGATACTTTGCGATCAAGATTGCATTACTTATATAAACGGGCAAAAATTGACAAATATTTGTTCACATCTAAATGAATGGAGAGTTGTTTATAGATTGAAATTGCAGCTTGATTTTGTGTGCTTGTCAGCAGGTGTGTTTTTTTTATTCCTTTTTTAAAAATAACTTGAGGTTAAAGAGTGGACAGTGACTAGTTTTAGTGCTGAGGTACTAGGTCATACCTTAGATTAGTTTAAAAAGGGCTAGCTACCACTCCTATCTCTACCCACTAGTGAAAAGAATAAGAATAAAATCTATTTCATATTAGCAAGAATCCAAATCAATATATTTAACTTTTACTTATTTAGTTGTAAGAATTTTAATTGTTATTACAATTTTTATCTATTTAGATGTATTAGTCTTATTTGTTGATAGTTTAGTTTATTATATATGTAAGCACAGGAGTGACTGTGTGGTAAGTAGCTTGCTTACCAACTACATAGTTCCAGGTTCAGTCC